>JANHGB010000889.1:1555-13360 GCA_026283785.1 Coracopsis vasa | reverse complement strand
CTTCGGGCAGGGTATCCAGCGCGCTGTCCCCGGGGCAGGCGGCGCGGCCGCCCCTCACGTTCCGGTAGTGGTACCTCCTGTCGCTGAACCACTTCCGAATCTCCTTGGTGGACAGCCCCGTGAGCTTCGCCAGCCGCTCCACCTCAGCCTGCCCCGGGAACTGGTTCCGGCAGAAGCTGCCCTTCAGGGCCGAGAGCTGCTCGTGGGACTTCTTGGTTTTGAACGCGTTTGGGTCCAGGAAGCTCTGCGAGGAGATGGCCGGGCAGGCGGTGAGCAGCGACTGCGCGCTGTTGACCACCTTCACCCCCGACGCGCCGCTGGAGCTCACGGTGCTGTGCTGCGCTGCCGGCTGCGGCTTGGCCACGGAACTCACCGCCAAGGTGAAGGAGGAGCTGGTGCCCTTCAAGCCGTTTGCCATGATGGGCTGCGTGACCAGCAGGCCCCCCGTCCCCTCCGGCTGCCCCACCACGTGCCCCGGTAGAGTCGCCTGAATGAGATGGGGGACGCTGCCGGGGTTCGCAACCAGCGGCGTGTTCAGAACGGTGATGGTGGGTTGTGGCACGGACTGAATAACGGTGTTGAACATCTTCTTCCTGGCATCTTCGATCTCCTCCGGGGACCAGCTGATGCCCTGCTTCAACCGCTGGGCAGTGAACCAGATCTTCAGCTGCTCTTCCGGGTACTTGGTCACCACGGTCAAGTAGCAGAGCTCGGCTTTGGTAGGGTAGGGGAACTTGTGGAAAGAGTTCTTCAGGAAGCTGTTGGAGTCCATGGCAGCGTTGTACGTTGGAATGCTGCTCAGGGGAATCATCACCTTGGGAAGGGACTTGGACGTAGGCAGCTGCTGATGCAATGGGGGCTGCTGCTGCAGGGACACAAGTTGTGCAACACCCGCCTGCAGAACAGGCACGTTTCCTATGATGGAGCCATTCACTACATGAGATGATTTTGTTGCGCTTGCAGTGGGCTGGCTGACCGGCACGGACCCGTTGGGGAACGAATGCTCCCCGTCCTTCACCTCGGCCTCGCTGCCCAACTGACTCGTCACATTCTCCTTCAAGGTGTGGATTTTTTTGGCCTCGGGTTTACCTTTCATTATTTTCATGATGGGGGTTTTGGTAATGATAATTTCCGACTGGCCGTCCACCCCTTCCTCAGGGACCTCTCCCGGAGCCTCGTGGCTGCTGGCGGCCTCACCGAGACTTTGCTCCACGGTTGTCCGGTTGTCCTGCTTAGCCACCCTCCAGACAAAGCTCGTTTCACCGGCATGAGACTCCATGTTGTGGTGGGAGAGCCCCTCATGGCTGTTTGCAAGGAAGTTGCACGCGACGCAGGCGAACGCAGGGTCTTTGCTGAAGTCTGAGTGCTCAGAGTCCAAGTGCCCAAAGAAGTGCTGAGCGTCTTGAGATCCAAAGTCACAAGACTTGCAGATGTAAGTGTCACTATCAGCTATGCCATGGTGCCCGTTAGACAGAGCTCCGTTATTAGCGCTGCTGGCACCAGCATCACCAGCTGCTGGCCCTTCCGCAGGAGCGTCCTGTTGTGTTCCTTCACGATCATCTTCTACAGCATCCAGTTCAGTCTCCTGAAGCACCAGTGTTTTCACTGGTATCATGCAGGGAGTTGTGGATTTTCTTTTGCTAGCCATCACTACAGTCGATCCAGATGATTAGTTTCCTTTCATGCACAGGAAATTCAGATTGAAAAAGTGCTACTGCAAGTGCTCTGTGGTCTAGGCTTCAGCAAACTCATGATGTCCCAAGCAGCTGATGCCAGATGTCGACAAACGTTCATATTTGCCACTGAACCTGAGGACAAGTAGAAGAAGAAGAGGTTAGTTCCTTGCCATTAGACAAAGCACAACTGTCCTGGTATTTAACTGTTGCACTCCATAAATCATTTTCGGCCTCTTTCCATAGGAAAATTTAACTTCACCTTGGATTTACTGTGCTTTCACACGTGCAACCTGTGAATTGGCTGTTTAGAAACCAACACATAGACACGTCTCTTCTGCAGCCTGCACCAAATTCCCATCTGAGGAGGAAACCCACCACAATTTCCCCACACCCTGCCCGGCTCAGACCCATCCCTGGTGTTCCCTGGGGCACAGCAGTACCAGGCAGGGTCACCCTAGGAACGCCACCTGCTTTCCACCAGGAAAACCTGGTGAAAACTTGACACATTCCCTGCATAACATCTCAATTTCTTCTCAATTGTCCTTTTCCAACCATGCCATCAGGAAGCTTCTCACCAGCTCAAAGCACCGTGCCCACACCAAGGGCCTCTGCCTGCAGAGACACCAGGAGCCATGCTGCATGGAGCCAGGTCCATCTACTTCTGCCCTCCCCACTCAGCAAAGCCTGCAGAGCATTTGGGAGCTTCCCTGCCCATCCCTTCATCACTGCTTTAAGAGCAGCTGCTGAGTCTTCACCTGCAGCTGCAAGAGGAACGGCCCCAGCACTCCAGGGCAGCATCACACACGTGTCCCAGTCTTCCTCTTCAGCTCTGCATCCTCTGCAGCTCTTGGCATCCACACAACTCAGTGCACTGGGGGTACCTCCTAAGCAAGTGCCATTTCTCTGTGACACAAGCCCACTCTGCTGGGCTGGGGGTGACCAGAGACCTCGCATTAGAAAAAAAGAGAAAAAGAAGGAGGAAGAAAGGAATAATTCTTTTCCTTTTTTTCCTGAAGTTCCCAAACACAGTTCCCAAACTGCTCCTTCCTTCAGAAGGCCAGGCCTGGCTGGGGCATTGGCCACAGCTTTATCTGTGGCCTGATGCAGCTTTGCCATGTGCACAGAGAGTGCTCTGTGCCCCAGGTCACAACATGAGGGCAGTGAAGCTGGAGTCACTGCTCTGGTGACAGGGCAGGCAGCAACATCTCTGCCTGAACCCCTCTGTCAATGCCAACCTCCTGTGCACAAACTCTGCTCTTCTCTTTTTTAAACACAGGGGTAAAATGGTATTTTCCCAGATAGCAGTGTCACTTGGAAGCATATGGACACAGTGATTCACATTACAAAGCCTCTGTGCCAGACTTTCCTGGGATTTACAGTAACAGCAATGGAGCTTCATAAAAGCACTCATAAAAACTTGAACTTCCAAAAACCCCCAGGGCCAACTCCTCTCCTCCCAGCTGACTCAGAGGTAACTCCTATCAGTTACAGCACTTGTGCACCAGCAGCTTTCTCATCTCAGATATCTTGAGCTGATCTCATGCTCCCAGAAATGCAGATGGGGCAAATGACTTGGTGCTTATGCAATACCTCCTCTGCTTATCTGTGCCCATAGCTTTAACAGCAGAGGAATGTAAGGTCCTGATGCAAAAACATCACATGCAGGAAGTACAATTGGACCTCCCTAATTTCATTAGAATTTGGTTTTTAATTGTTCTGGAAGCTGACATCACTTTTTCCAGCGGGCAGAGCCTGGATGGTCAACTCCGGCCTCAGCAGCTCTCAGGCACCAGTTAAAAGACTGATGGGAAAACGTGCACTTCCCGTTAATCCCAGGGCTGTGAATAGTGTTAGTCATCCCTGAACTTGGCACCAGAGCAGGCTGTTTGCTACGCTACAGCGTCAGGAAAGGCTACAAATTATAACTTTAATAAAAAATGATAAGTTAAAAAGGTATTAAAGCTGGGAGCTGGATTTAGTGCGAACCTCAAGACCTGCTTTATGCCACCTTCCCATGATTAGTCTTTCCCTCTGCAGAGAGCCAGAAAGTTATTCATTAGTATTAACAAGTCAAATAGTTGGATGGCTCTGAATGGGCTTTGATATTTAGAGGGGACCAGCATCCATTTGACACCAATCCCAAGCTCCTCGTTTTTGATGCTAAGTTAAATATTACACAATCTAGCAGGGTACAATGACCTTTCCAACTCGAGTCAATTAGGGAAAAAAACAGTAAGACCAGCCTGAAGGCTACAAAATCCAGCCTGAAAGGCTGAAAGGAGTTTCGTGTCAGGGAAGCAACGGTAAAAGGGAATTCACATTGAATGTGATTGTGCAGCTCTAACACTGGGCTCTCTGCGAGCTTTTTTGTTTCCAGCAAGCTCCTGCTAGAGATCCAGCTCCAGAGCTTCCATTCCTGAGACAGCTCGAGTCCCAGACGGGTCTTACTGAGGGTTTTTGGAGTCGCCTGATATCACAAAGATGATTTTTATCTGTCAACAGCGTGAATTTGATACAGAGCAGAGACACAGACCCCCATTGTGCCACATGGAGAGTGCCTCTCCGGGGCACGCCAGCACCATTATTGTGGGGAAATGTGAAGGGCCTGACCCACCTCCAGAGAACCTAAAAGCTGAATTTCATTTAGCAGCACATTTGCATCAAGCTCTGAGCTCTCTCCAACATCTTGCCTTAAAAATGCAATCAAAGCTGCCCTGGCTCTCCTGCTGGGGCTCCAATATTAATGCCACCTGAGAGCACAGATTGCAGATTTAGCTGGAAGTGAATCACACTGCCAATTTAGGGGGGAGAAAAAGGAGAATTAATCAAGTATACTGCTTGTCCATTTCATTTCCATGGAACAGTTGCATAACCACATGTTTGGAGCATGTTTTATTCCCTGCTTACCTTCTGGAATGCACTAATACTTTAATACAGCACTAATATATAACAGAATGGATCATTCACTGATTCCTCTGGCATTAAAGTGAGGCTGGTTTAATGGACACGGTAAATTAATAGCGGAAAAATAAATCCATTAAAAAGCAGCCTTACACCAGAGCTCAGTGTAAACCATTGCAGACGCCTCAGACCTGTGTGAAGAACATTATTCCCTAATATTTTATGATTAACTGGAGACCTGGCAGCCAGGAAGACAAGAGGATTGGACTTAAATTCATGGTTCCTGTTTAATTTACACTGTTAATTTGATAGTGAGGAAAGAGAGTAAGCAGGTCTCATATCTAATGCACCAAAACTGCCCCTGGGGCTGATGTGTGTTTGCTCATACAGCAGGGACACAACTGTGCAAATCCTGAGGCAGGGACGAGCAGCCCAGGTAATGGCTGGGGTTGGGTGGTGGTTCCCCATCCTTGATATGCAGCCGTGATTGCCTGTCTGCACGGCTCCTCACTCAAAGCAGTTAAACCAAGCACCACGACACAGATCTGCTCCCTGGGTAGGTGCACCACGCTGTGGCTGCAGGGACAGCCAGATTGGTGAGGATCCATCAGCTTCTCCAGGGTTGTGGCTCAGAAGGGGCACAGCCCCAGCTGAGCTCGCTCCTATGCTGCCCAGGTCTGCACGCCTCTCCTCCATGTAGGATGCCAGAGACCCAGCTCCAGCTTACCAACAAGCACAAGGAGCGCTGTAAGATGTGCTACCCCTGTTATAATAATGATAATAGAGGAGGAAGATGGAACTGGAAAATGGAACGTGTCCATGGTGGGTTTTGAATGTCCTCAGAGAGGGAAACTCCACACACCCCCTGGGCAGCCTGTGCCAGGGCTCTGACACCCTCAGCATAAAGAAGGTCTCTCTCATGTTGAGATGACACTTGTTGTGTTTCAGTTTATGGCCATTGCTCCTCATCCTGTCGCTGGGCATCACTGAAAAGAGTCTGGCACCATCCTCCTGGCACCTGCCTTTGAGATACTGATCTGCATTGATGAGATCCCATCTCAGTCTGCTTTTCTCTGGACTAGCCAGGCCCAGCTCCTGCAATCCCTCCTCATCAGAGAGATGCCCCAGGCCCCTAAGCATCCCTGCGGCCCTAACACAGGGCCAGCATTTCTGCTGGAGACAGCCCAAAACCTCCAACACTTCCATGAGCATTCCCCTCCTGCCATGCTCCTGTAGCAGCCCTCCTTCCTGTCGCCATGGTCCAGGTACACAGCACCAACCCCATGCAGAGCAGCTTCGCTTCCACAGAGGGGAACAATGCCCAAAGTGCTCAGAGAGAGCTCAGCAATGGCAGAGAATTCCCTTCTGCAGAGATTAACAAAGGGAGGTTTCGAAATCTGCGCTGCCGAGCCTGAACTTTCAGCTTTTTCCAGCTTGGCTGGATGCGACTGGTTTGGGTTTAAATGTTTCAGTGAATTAACGAGTGAGGTTGTTAATGCAAAACACTCACCAGCGCCGTGCCAGGGCCCCGCTTACAACATTAATTCCTGTGACCTTCTGCAAACCTCGCCTAGAAACAGCCACCGGGCAGCACCATGGACCAGGCAGCTCTGCCCCAGCCCAGCCAGCGCTGGGTGCCCAGCGCTCACCCAAGGGCTGCGTGCTCCACCATGGCGCTGGTGTGCGATGCGGCTCTGCTGAAGAGTGAATGCTCAGCTACAAACAGGAAAACATCAGCAATCGGCACCAAAAGAGAAGTAAAATAACAGTTTTCGCAGCACTTTGGGTGCCTGCAAGGCAGGCAGACACATTCCCAAGTCCAGAGACAAAGTTGATGTTTCTTATACAAAGCCAAGCACAATATTGGCACTTTAAAGAACAGAAGTTTAGGTTTTAAGCTGAAGCTCGGCAGGCCCCGGCTGATAGCAAATTATAAGGGGGAAAGGGAAAAAAAGAAAAACAATCAAAATTAGGGATAAGAAGTTGATGTTTGAGAGTTTTTTCTCTCCTCTTTAGGCTCTACCTCCAGCCAGGCCTGAAGATGCAGCTTTGGGAAGTTCACAGATCCCTTCTCAACTCCTCACCAGTAATCAGCAAGTAAAGGCCAGTAATTGGGAGATCCCTAGGACCAGCACCAAGGAGCTGTGCCCTTGGAGCACCCGACCCAAGGGCTGAGCCACCTTCCCCTTCCCAATGCCAAGCTGGTGCCAGCTCAGCCTGAGGCTGGGAGCATTCACCTGGGTGCTGGGGAGAGGAGGAAGAGCAGATCCATGCAACAGCAAGTGCAGGCACACGTGGGGCACAGCCCCACAACCGCCCCTGTGCCAGCCATGGCAGTCCTGGGGCTCTTTCTCTTGTGCTGCATTAGCGTCTGTTCTGCATTTGGAGTCTGTTCATGAGAAGCCATGGAGGAGTTTCACCAGTTTTACCCATTTATTGCCAAAACGTGGCTGAAGATTCCTGCACCTTCCAGCTTGAGGTGAGAACGGGCAAAGGCTTGTTCCCCAGCCAGGGGACCCAACCGGCTCTCACCTGGGTTTCATCACCATGGAACTGGAGTCACAGGCATTGGTTACAACAAAGGCACAAGGGGAGAGGGCACGCAGCAGCATCACCAATAGGCTTTGAGGATGCAATCCCCTGACAGGAACAGCGCAGCTATTGCTAATCCATCCCAGGGACATGCTACGTAGAGGGACACGCTGCAGTAACTCAGCAAAGACCTCTCCAGGCTACAATCCTGTGATTCAATACAGACAGACACAGAGGGAACAGCCCACCTCTTCAGAGCAAATCCCAGCTTCCCGGGTGTGGACAGGACCTCTCTTGTAGCTGTGCCAGCACAGCTCTGTAACACAGAAGGAAAGGCAAGATCTGGCAGGGCTGAGCTCCTCTGTTCCCAGCCTGCGGCTGCACATCCCAGCATGCTGGAGTCCAGCATCCTCCCTGAGTAACCCTGCAGAGCCTGCAGCTGGGAGCGAAGTCACGGGATGGGACCATCTCCAGCAGCAGAGCATCACCCCAGCTCCCAGGGCACATCTCAGCTCCGTGCCCTAGGGCTGGCACCAGAGCCTAGTCCATAACCCAACACCAAGGCAGCGACACACTTAATTCCATTGGAGTTTAACCCATACAGGGCTGCAAGTTCCCATGAACGAGCAGTTAGTGAGCTTTTCCCCTCCAGAGCAGACTGCTGTGGCACTAACACCGCAGGCACCCAAAACTCAGGTGCTCTCACAAGAACAAGGAAAGCCACCAGCAGTACAATAACCACCACGCAAGAGCAGCCGCGCAGGCAAGAAAAGCCTCTTCACATCTTATTATTTCACGCTGCACAAATGTACAAACACACACACAAGTTTCGGCAGTTTCGAGCTTCCAGCAGCATCACAGCCAACGTTTGTACTAAGGAACAATTTCTCTCTATGTCCACTGGTGAGGGTGCTTTGTAGCTTAAGCCTGGCTTTGAAAACCCGGGCACAGTCTACAGGCAGGGGAAGCGGTTGACCGAACAATCGTATTCATTCTCCATTCCTTGGCAGACCCACAGTACAAAAGTGTCTTTTCCATTTAGGCCAGTGAAACAGAGCTATTCATTAAAATCTCGCCCTTCTACAAACTGCTGCAGTTCTCCATTTAAAATTTGCCTTGAAGAGAAGACCTCTCTCCTCTGCACCGCAACACAACGCTCCTCATCGCCCTGCTTCAAGCCATCGCCCATTGCGGAGCTGGGCATTCAGATTGCTCTGGTGCTTCCATAACAGCAGCAGCTCGCCCTTGCAGTGTTACCTGGGCAGGGCCGGTGCTCTGCCTCAGCACTGGGGACTGATGGTAATTACCTCCTCTTTTTATTTCCAGTGGAGCCCAGAGCGGAGCACGATGGAAGGCCAGAAAGGGGCGGCTGAAACAGAACACGATTAGAGTATAAAAATAGGTCACTAGGATAATATAACCTTTAGACTATTGGCAAAGTGCCCCCCTTCGAGACAAGCCTGCGTGCTGTATTTCAGGAGAATGTCAGGAATAAAAACCCTGCACACAACACACATCAAAACAAAACCACTGCTCATCCCTCGGAGCTTTGCGTGCTTCTGTTTGAACATCACTGACATTAATTCACTCCTTTTCCTCTGCTCTCATCCGTCTGATTGAGCACAAAATAAACGTTATGCAATCATACCATTAACTTCTTCCAAAAAAATCATAATCTCTCTTGGCATAGAGGCTTCATTACAGATTTGCTCCGAGTTACACTACTTTAGCCGGGTTCATAGTCCCAGCATCCCAGGGACCCACCTCCATAGCTTCAAGCCTCACATTCTGTCCGTGTTGCAAAACATTCCTGGCATTCCACCAAAGGAAAAGGTCCAGCAGACAGATAATCATCTCTTGACGGAGCCAGCTCCGAGGTTAATGCTACCAGCAGAGCACTCCATATAGCATTACTGGAGCTATGAGAAGTCCCTCAGCTCAGCGGTATCTGGGTCCCCCATCACCTCGCACTCAGCTGATGAACACCAGTGGGGTGGTTTGTGCCTGAGCAGGACAGTATGAAGACACTGGTCACGTTTCTAAAGGCACAGGAGCTCCAATGGCAGCCTCCTGTGCCTTCTCTGGGAGGATTTCTTCTTGCCTGCATTGCCAGGGATCCGTTTGTGACTGCAGCTTGATCAGAGGCACCTCCAACAGCCCCACACAGGTCAGGGGTACCTGCCACGCCACGTTCCGACTTGCTGCATGCCTTGTGATCCCACGCTCACAGTTTATTATCCACATCACCATTTAGGCAGGGCAAGAGCAAAGGGCTGCATCTGCAGCTTTGGCAGATATAGGACATTTTGGAATGCACATGAAAAGGGACGGGTTCAACCTAAAATACACTTTTTTGTGTATTTATACGCTGAAATTGCTGAAGTGGCTCCAAGCCATAAAGCTATTGGGGAGCTTGAAATGAAACTTGCAGTTCCCAACACAGAATGAGAACCAGAGGTATATCTTGGCCCACGTTACACCTCTGGCAAGGGAACTCGAGTCTTTTAAACCAGCAGGAAATGCCTGGCCCAGCAGTGAGGGGTCCACAGATATGAGCACCCGACGGCATAGAGCACCCAAGCACCAGAGCCCACCGAGCTCTCTGTGCTGCTGCAGCCTGCCCGGTCCCAGGGAGTCATTCTGGGGGTCTGAGCTCACGTTTCTGCAGCACTTCAGCTCACAGCCCCCCTTCCAGGCCTGCACACCCACCTCTGTATGGCAGACCCTCTTTGGAGACCATCACCCCAACTTCAGGAGCCGCAGCTCCAGCTGCTACCACATTTAGTGTTAAAGGAAAACCAGCTTTGATACCAGCACCGAAACGACCCCACTGCAGAACCACAAACCCAAAAGCCTGATAGAGGGTCAGACGGTTTCTCACTGTGCATCCAAGTCCCCTGTGCTTGCTGAATTCAGGCCGATCCACAGCTACCGAGCGGCCAGGGAAGGGACAGACCCGCAGCAATTCCAGGGAAATAGTGTCCAGAGCTTTAAAACAAGATGTGGGTGGGAAAGACTAAACCCAGCTACTAAACAGCACCAGACAGCAAGCACAGGGCACTGGAGCTGAGCATCTGCAGCACAGACTGAGGCTGGGAGAGCTGCAGCCCCTTCCCAGCTGAGCCCGGCTGGATTACTTCATCCACCGTGCCCTTTGCAATACGCTGGCTTCAGGAGCTGCATTACATCCCGGCTTAGCAGCAGCTCCCATTCCCCCACTGCAGTTGCTATAACCAAAAAGACAACTGCAAAATACTTGGGCTGGAAGCAAGGAAACGGGGTTTGGCAGGTCGGGACCGTGGATGATTTTTTTTCCATCCCTGTGGATCCTGCTCCAGCGTTGTCCTTTCAGAGCCCGAGCGCAGGCGATGGCTTTTGCAGCTTACCGGGTCCGCTGGTTTATGGCAATGTTTTTGTGCTCACTGAACTGGCTCATTCTCTGAGCAGAACAAACTGTTCCACGTTGAGGCAGGAGTTGGCTGTGTTTTAACAAAGGATTTTTCCCTTCTGACAGTGTTTTGCAAAAGACCCAAAAAAAGGAGTTTGGAGCCAAGTTACAAAAGGTCAGGAGAGGCAAGTCAAGCACTGGGTGTAGTTCCTGTATGTCACAGCCAGTCAAGGAAATGGGTGGGGAGAAGAGGAACGACATTTCGAGCTGCAGGAATATGTATGAAGTGATATTAATGAGGAATGGGCTTTTGGATGAGGACAGCGAGTATGCAGGCACTGTAATTTCTGCTTTACAAGAGCAGGCTTGTTAGGTAGGCTGAGGTCTCTGCAATCATTTACCCACGTGAAGTATGCATTTGAGAGCGTTCAAGTAGCACTAGTAGCAAGATAAAGGCCGTCTTATTTGCTTCCCCTCCCCAAGCTGATTTCAAGGAGCTGCCACACTCTCCTCTCCCCTCAGCCAAATGAATATTCAAAAGGCTTTTGCCAGTCAATCACCCACACAATGCTGGGGCAAAGAAACACTGCGCTGAGACCCCTGCGTGGGACTGGCACCTCGTGCCCCTGCTCTGCCCCAGCACCCAGCATCCCAACCACTGTAAGGTGCACGTGCAGGGGGTTGCTGGGTGCCACATCTGTGCCTTTCCCATCCATGCAGCAGGACAACACTGCTGGAGCAGAGCTGTGAATGGAGGATGAGCATCCACCAGCCAGGGTGCCCTGGGTGGGGAGGGTCCCAGCCCTCCCCAGGACCTGGGGACTGATCTTCCCTCTCCTCTTCTAGAGGCTGGGACCATGGATGCTTTTAGCATTGGATGGACAGGTTCCTGGTGAGGCCGCACTCCCTGTGCAGCACCAAGCAGGGTCAGGGTCTTTCTGTGCTATGCACAGTGCCCAGGCAAACCAAGATGTCCAGCTCTTGCCTTGCAGATGTTGGGAGGAGGGGAGTCAAGGGGATCTGCACCAGTTGACAGTCATGCCCAATACTCAAGCTTTTCCAGGCCTCTGAAGATCCCTGAATAGAAAGAAACCACCCACCACTGGAACACAGCCACTTTTGTGGCTGGAAGGGGCAGATGTTCAACCCCTTACAACAATGCAGCACAACAGTTGAGACTGTAAGCAATGAATGCTGCATCCACTTAAAACTGAAGAGGGAAATCAGGGACACCATCTAATTCTAGGGCTACCATTTGGTCCTGATGCTTACAGTTCACATACCTACACTGCAAGAGTGGCACAGGGG
>JANHGB010000880.1:0-17711 GCA_026283785.1 Coracopsis vasa | reverse complement strand
CCTCACAGGGAAGAGCTTCTGCCTAAAAGCTCATCTCAGTCTCCCCTCTGGCAGGTTAAAGCCATTCCCCTTGTCCTATCCCTGCAGACCCTTGTCAGAAGCCATGCATGCTTGCCATACTGTTGTAGTGTATTTCCATACATGCCCTACCCAGTAGTATCCTCAACACTTGTTAGTAGGGTAGCTCTGCCTTTCTGGGTTATCCCACTATTACGATGCAGGGTCTGTGTGTAATTATTGTTAATGCAGATCAGCCAGAGACCTTTCTTCATGCCAGGTCGTTGTTGATTGGATGTCAGTGATGTATTTGACACTGATCATGCTAACTAGTCCTTGTTCAGGTTGGTGAAGCCTTCCCAGGGAACAGGCAGGGAAGTTTCTCACTGTGAGCAGTATTTAGTGAGATAAAATGCTGATTTTATATTGTTGACAAGATTAAAGTCTGTTAATATGCAGGGGGTGAGACTGATGGTATCCCAGCAAATTGTTGTAAGTTTTTCAGGCTGGAAAAATGTAAGTGAATATTGTTGGCAAATGATTATTGATCTAGACAACTGTGTTAAACGTTTCTTGGCAGCCCTGTATTACACTTACAATTTAGTTTAGTGACAGCTTTTATAAATAACCCTAAAGCAAACTCTTGATAGGAACAGGTTATCGGTTTTTCTTTTAGACAGATTTTGATACTGTAAAATCTGTGTGTTTGGAAATGGCCTCTGTATTTTGTTGCCTCAGCAGTATATGTAGCCTATTATATCTGTTCTGCTAATTCTGCAAATTGACTACAATTTGTTCCCCTTTAGCTTAAAGTATCAAACTGTGAAATATTGTGGTGGCTAAATGCATTTAGAATCCATTTTGGTTTATATACTAGTACTTAATAATTGAGTGTGGAAGTCTTCAAATAATCATGGCAAGGAATTGCATGTTAAAGTTCACTTTCAATGCTGGTTCTGGCAGAACCAGCATCCTTATTAAGAGGGTCTGTCTTGGAAATCCTGCGGACTTGTATCTCCACCTTCACTGCAGCACTTGGTGCTTCAGTCCTGGGTAGCAGCCTGGCTCAGAATGATGGAAAATGAGGGTTTGGATGAAGGAAGCAGTAATAAGCATGAGAGTGAGCTGCTGAGTGCGCCACATCAGGGGGTGTGTAGTTGTTTTGAGGAATGCTTTGGTGATGCTTATCTAAGCATCTGTATCATCTGCATTTTTTCTGTATATTTAACAGTTTTCCATGTTTCATACAATGTTAGGAATTTAGATAAAAAAGGGATAAATATTAAACTGAAACTATAGAGGTGGTGATAAGAGACACTCCTTCAGGGCACCACTGAGACATTCAGAGGTGCTTCCAATACTGTGCCTATTTAGCCCTTAGAATTAACTTCAGCACATTGGGACTTGCAGATCTACCACTCCTGCTCTTCACGTTACGTCTGGGGCTTGTGTTCAAGCCTAACTCATCTCATGGTCGAATGGTTAAACCACAAACCTGATGATATTTCATGGATAAAATTGGCTTATAGCTCTGTTTGCTTGTAACTGACTTTTAAAAGTAAATGAATCTGTCATTTCCATTTCCTTCCTTTGCTCATCGCTGTATTAAAATACTGTTTCCACCTATTCCTGGCTTTCTTTTCCTCACATAAAGATAACTAATACACAGATCTTCAGGTTTTTATTTTGAATCATTCATTTTTTATGTCACCTGTGATCATATATCTATTTTGTTGTGGTTTAGGTCATACCCTTAGATATAACACTGGAACTCCAGAAGCAGATAATGTCGGAGTTAGAAATTCTTTACAAGGTATATAAATTTTCTCATTTTCATTATTCTTCCTTACAATATTTTTAACAGCAAATTTTAAACCAGGCTTCTCTCTTTTTCCCTCTCTTTTCCCAGTGTGACTCATCATATATCATAGGATTTTATGGTGCTTTTTTTGTAGAAAACAGGATTTCCCTGTGCACAGAGTTCATGGACGGTGAGTTGTGCATTCAGTGTGCTTTTGGTTGCTAAGTCTGTCAATGGGAGAACCATATCAAGATGTGCTTTCCAGAACAGAGCAAAACGCAGTGCTATGACTGTATTAATAATTTCACAGGTAGTTTTTAGACAGAATAGGTTGGTATTGGGCTTGCATTGCATTCTCCGTGGGCTGCTGTGTTTTCCTGAGTGTAACTTCCCTACTTTTATTGAAAATGTAAATAGAACAGAAATAAATGCTGGCTTAATTTGTGGGTTGATATTTGAGTGTTCCATACAATCTGTCCTCGCTGACAAAACAGCTGTTCCTCACTTTTCCTGGTTTGATAGCCAAACCAGATTTTCTTTTAAAGAAATCTATTAACCCAATGTCCTGGGTGTTTTCAATGGAAATCGTCTCTTAATTGCAAGACAAGAAATGAATTTCTAACACAGCTGTTTAGCAGCGTGGCACCGAGCTCCTTTTGGAGTGTACTCCCATTTCTCCCAATGTGAGTCTTCAGACCAAGAGTATCCCCTTCCTCACCATCTGATGCTACGGTCATTGTGGAGATGTATTAGTGCTTTGCTTTGAAATCTTTGTGCTGTGTGGAATTCTTGGGGAAAAGGCAGGGAAAGCATCGTGATTGCAGCAATTTATAATCATTGCTGCCCTCTGTGTATCAGTTCTGAGAGTGTGTCTCCTGGCAGCTGCAGTCCCCTTGTGTCTCTTGCGCAACAACCCTCTTCACAGCATTCAACTCTTAACATCACGTTGTTAGGAGCAATAGTCTGTTACTCACTCCAGGATTTTCTTACGAGCCAGCATTTTATGCCTTCTCCAGGTCTTTCACAAAGGTTCAGTTAAGCTGGATCTAAAGAAGTAAGGATCTCACAAATAATTTTCTGTGGAGAGAAGGCTTTATGGCAGGAAAGATTTCCAAAGCCAAATGTGTATCATTAAGCATCATTGAGTAGCTTCTTTCTTTATGATATGGCCGCAGATAAAAAACCTTCAGGGTTTTATGGTGCATTTTGTTTTCTTCCTGTTAAAATGGTCTGTTACTGTTGTTATTTCTCCCTTTTTACATTTACTCCCTCTGTCCCAGGCATCACTGTGCCCTGTTTCCAAGTAGGAATATCCTCTCCGATTTTACATATTTTGATGGAAAAAACTACATTTATTCAGCAAAGCCTGGAAGCTCAGTTCCTTGCAGTTCTCCTGCTGTGTCTTAGCCATTTCTCTGCTCTGTTCTTGCAGTTGCTTCAGATTTGTATGCCTGTGTTAAGCAGGAGTAGTCCCATGCAGTAAGGAAGCATCTGCTCATGCCAAAACCATGCATCTGCCTAGAGTGTGTATGCCCCTACTAATTCAGAGATGTTTAAAATGATGGACATAAATGCTTGCAGTTCTGAATTCTTGTTTGAAAATATTGAAGCCTTTAGGGTATGCATCCCTCATGGTGTTGCACAACGATGGTGTTTACTGACCATGCACTAATTACTTGGAATTATACTGGAGATGACCTCTGGTCTGCCTCATGTTGTGCACTCCTTCTGGCAGAAAGCAACAGCAATCATTTAAAGGAAGAACAAAATGCAAATAAAGGGACCTTGCCATTTTTTTCCCCAAGACCTTTAATTTTGATGCATAAGAATACAGGTAAAGAGAAGAAAAAATTCTTTCTCATCCTGCAGATGAGCAGCTTTAACCTTGACACATTTTTAGCCCTTTGGACTGTCTTGGGCCAGTTTATAAGATTTCCTGAATCCCAGGGCTCTGCCCATTTGTATCCCAACCTTTAATTTTGATGCATAAGGATACAGGTAAAGAGTTTTCTTAAATGCTGGACATTGGCCTCACTCTTTTTCCAATGGTGTCATCAGTAAAATCTAGATGCTGCACTGATAGTAGAGTTAGATCAGTGCTGAGCACTCTGAGAACCTCAGGCCTTGACTAAGACAACCTGCTCTTGCAAGCTAATGGTAATACACTCTGCCTGTAATTTACTTGTCCTTTGATTTATTCATTTGCCATTCTACTTGGGTATTTTTAATTCTCAATTTTAAATTTGCTTTCTTGCCCAAGATTTTCACCCCAGGGACGTTTTGAACGCTGGTTTGGTCATGTATCTGCTTTGCAGAACATAAGGGAAGAGCCTCTGGACTCTGAAGTCCACTGTTGCTTTTGAGATGACTTTTTCATTCCTGAGAAGTTTCTCCAAGCCTGTTGGGTTTGAGTTCTCCAACTTTGATATTCTGTCTTGTGACTGGGAGGTTTTCTAAGAGTTTGAGTGTTAATGCTGCAAGCAGCAATAAGTAATGTGAGTGAAAAGACCCCCAGGTACTGTTCCATGTGTTTATTCAGAGTTTGGTAGATTTTTAAGGTCAGTTATTTCTGACACAGTTATTGTTATATCATTGATGGTGTTTTTATTAATAACCAAGGCCTAGAAACCCCTTGTGGCTTCAAATCTGGGGCAGTATTTCATTTTGTATTATCTAAGCACATTTTGTTTGTCCCTGCAGGGGGTTCTTTGGATGTTTATAGAAAAATTCCAGAGCATGTACTTGGAAGAATAGCAGTAGCTGTAAGTACTTCCTTCTTCATGTCTTTTGGGTTTTGATCGTGCATGTAGCACAATGATTTGAGTGCACACGTGCCCCCTTGGAACACCAAGTCATGTCCAGAATCCATGTCCTCATTGCGAAAGGGAAGGTCCTTCCTAACCCTCGGGTGTGCACAAGGACACCATGGTTAAGGAAGCCTGCCTTTAGAATTACCAACACATGAGTTGCCAGAGGCTCAAGAAATGTGATAAATTAAATGGGATAAGGAAAGAAGTCATGAATGTGCTGGAGATCTGTGTGGTCTGTTTCTTCACATCAACCCTTGTAGGATGGAGCAGTCCTCGGGATCGCCTTTATTGAGCCTTGCAGTCTTTCTGTACTATATGGTTCCTTTAAAAAGTGATTCAGAAGCCCTGTCTTAGCCTCTAAGGTGATTCCCTCATCTGCTGCTTCTCATGTGTAATTTGCATTCTAACTGTCCTTGTTCTGCACAAAGTTAACTCAATTAGGTTTGCTTCCCAGGCTGAAAAATGAAGTCAGCTCCTGGTACCAAAATGCAATGGCAGAACACATTTTCTCTCTTCCCCTGTGGCAGATGTACTCCTGAAGGCAGATAAGGAGGAGGCTGCAGTTTTTATTTGGCACAAGCCAGGCCTGACCAAGGCTGCTGGGGGACAGGCTGCTCTTACTGCAGTGCTGGGACCTTTCACACCTGAGCAGTAGTGATTGAGGAGCTGATAGTGATTCTGGGGATGATAGCAGGGAGATGGTCTGTGAGCTAGGAAGAACCATCAATCCCCAATATCTACTCAGTTTGGTAACAAGGTGTTGACAGTGGGATCCTTGGAGGACCTGGTAGCTCATCACTGTGTTTCAGCAGCATTCAGTGACTGCTCTGCTAGAAATTCACTGGCTGTGATTTGAAAACTAAATTAAAGAACAACAAAAGAAGGAAAAAAACCCAAAAGTTTCATTTTTTGCCAGAGCTGAGCACAGGGTAAATGACCAATGTCTTAATGGATCTCCCAAGGGAGGGAGATACTGCTAAACAATTGCTAAATATAAGGAATACTTTGATAACTTAAGCAGTTTAAAGCATAACAAAGTTATTCTATCATGTGCCATTTAATTAAGTGCTGGGCTTTCACATTCATTATACATCAAGCTGACAATTTAAATCCTTTAATCCAACACAGGCAGCTATTTAGTCTCTGTTCATTGTAATTCACAGCTCTACTTTCCTCTTAATTTGTGTGGCCTGCCCAGGGTGATGAGCATCCTTCTCTGATGCTGTTTCCTCTAAGTAGCTTCAAATCTGCTCATTATATAGCCTAGCAGTTTCTTATGGAATTTGAATGCTTTTCACCTTTAGTTCAGAGTAAAAACGTTTCATCTCTTCTTCCCTATGGAGCAATGAACAGTGTCCTCATATTCCTGAGTAGTGTGTGTAGAGTGTAATAATACTGGGATGGGCCTTAAAGAATTTCTTCAGCTGCTTATTCCTTCTCCTTTTCCTTATTTGACTTCATGTTATGTATTTAATACATCCACACTAACTTACCTTATCATTTCACTTACTTTTGTCTCTCCTCTCCCCCATCCTCCCCAGCTCCTTGGCTTGATATTCTGCTGATGCTCTCTTCCAATTATTCACTTATCCATAATGGTGGTGCTTCAGCCCCACCTTTCATGTCCTGATATATATAGAGCTTGTTCACCTGCAGGGTCATCTCCCTGTGAATCTGTTAGTTAGTGAGCATGACTCCCTGACATGGACAGTGAGCTCATACTTAACAACTTCTAGTTATTTTATTTGCTGCTTTTGCAGCCTGTAGTGTGCCCACCGCAGTGCAGGGGGTCAGTAAAGAGGTGAGCAAAGGAGCAGGAGCCTTCAGAGAAGGAACTTGGCCCTTTCTCCTGCTTCTCTGTAACAGAAGGTGTGCTCTGAGGCTGAACCAGCACTGGCAGCATCCCCTGCTCTGGTGCAGCTTCTCTGCTCAGTTGGCATAGTAGGTTTGTTGGAAGGAGGCAGTGAAAGCCTTTGTTCTCTCTAGAATTGATCAGTGGCAGCAGGAATGGCTCCTTTAAGTCTTCACAACCCTGCATCGTGGTGTCTGATGTTTCAGCAGAGCCCAGCAGCCCATTTTGTGGGTTGGGCACCTTTTTGCCAAGTCTTCAGACACCATAATCCCCACCCTGGACAGCTTGGGAAGATTACCCAAAGCCTGAAGGATTTCTGTTCATGTACCGAGGAGAAGGAGGATATCAAACGAAGCTGGAGCTCACATGGATGGGTTTTGTACACAAAACCCGAAGCTTCTGTGGTCTCTTTTTTTCCCCAGTTTTTGTATGTTTTCTTTCTACCTTCCTTGCACCATGTACAGAGTCATTTGTCTTTTATTCTCCCGAGACATGTGCAATGCATTGGTCTATTGAAGCTGCTTAATAATATGTGTGACCTGCACATCTGTTAATTAGAATATCCCTTTGTTGTATTTGAAGAAGTTTTTAAGAGAAACCATTTCAGAGGAAAATGATGCCAGCACATGTAGACATTTAGCAGCATCCCAGCACTCCTCTCACTCTGACTTGATCGTTTTCTTGCTTCCTTTCTTGTTACATGAATTTGCCATGAAAAGTGGTGGACTGACAACCCTTGAAAACACTGATGAGCTTTAAGGTCCCTTCCAAACCAGTCTAGGATTCTGTGATTCAGGAGCAGGATAAAATAGTAAGAGAAACTCCAAGAAACTGGAGGGATCTCTGACTTCATCAGAAAATTCACCCTGGTTGCCTATATGAGGCAGTATCAACGAGAATGGGAAAGCTCTCTTCTTCCTTGTGTACTTTATTTATGTGAAGGGCTAGTGTGCTTTTCCAAAGGAAAAGTGTCTCTTGGGAAACCCAAAGTGATGTAGTCGCTCCTGCTTTCATACTGATGTGTACTTATTTGGGTCTGCCGATGTAAAATCTGTTCTACCTTTGCTTGCCACTTCACACATTTATTTTCACTTCAATTTCTGAAGCAGTGACATTGTGCACTGTATTTTGAGTGCTAATGTTGATTGAAGTTCTCCCTGAAAGGATGTGCACTTGAACTGTCAAGAGAGTGGGTGATTGACAGCAGGTAGAAGTACTTTTTGTGTCAAGGCTTTGTCACGCCATTGTTGTAAAACCTACTTTACTGAATACCAATAATTCCTGCTTGATGTTCAATCAAAAGATACTCTCTTCCAGCACCATTTTAGGATAATATTTAATACTTGAGAGTCCTTTCCTAATAGGCAAATGTAAGGTAAGTGAGGAACGGTGCTTTCCTCTAGGTTAGTCCATCTGTGGGCTCCTGTTCGCATCTTTGCAGTCCAGGATAAAGGGAAAACCACTTCTCATTCCTTTGCACACTGATGCTGAGAGAACTGGAATGTGAGAGTTTGTTTAATGCCGTGTCTTTCATAACTGCTTATCCAGCACATGTTCCGTAGTAAAGATGTTTAATAACTCACAGCTGTTGACTTTTTTCCCCCGTAGGAAACATTTCTTTTTTCTATGAATGCATGCTTTAAATTAAATGATTTCATAATGGTTTTAAAGATCTCAAATAGTCCAAATAGATGTTTAATAATCCAAGCAGCTTACTGTCATCAGAAGCACTTTCACCAATGGGGAAGCCTGAAATGTTGCACCCTCTTTCTTTATTTTTGTATAAATACTTTTTGGTTTTCCCTTCTTCTTATGACAAAATGCTGTGTAAGCACAATTCCCCTCTTTTGCTTTTTGAAAGGCCAGCATGAACAAGGCCACACCACTGGGTACTCGGAACTTGACTTTTGTTACACGGAATTACCATCTGAGGCCATGAGATGGATATGAAGTGTGAGTTAAACACTGAGGAATTGCCACCTAAAGCAGTTTACTGGGGATCCAGAATCACAATTTGCTTTACAAAAGAGATTGTGATTCCACTGACATTGGGTTTGGTTACAGAATAAGTTCTAAAAGGAGTTTCTAATCCAATAGGAAGGCTGTAAATCCTTATGCTGTCTGCTTTCATGCTGTCTAATATTTTTAGCACTTCTGCTTGATCACTGTAACAGAAGTCATTTCATTGCAGTCTACTCGGACAATGAAAAGAATGTAATTGTTTTGAGTGAAAAACTCCTACAAGTTCACAGCTGTCGGGAATGCTTTATTGTTCTGGAGATGCACAAAGTGTCAGGGAAGTGAATGAAATGTCATCTCAGGGATGGGAACTTTATAAGAAAGATTTGCTCTGTTAAAAAAGGCTGGCTGAGAGCAGGGATGGGTCAGGTAAAAGGAGCAGGAGGAGAAATGTGTTTGTTGAATCTTGCTCTCTGGGCTTGTGGTAAATCTAGGGGAAAATCAGAGTGTTAACAATGCAAGAGTATTGGTGGTTAATTACTTACAGAAACAAAACCTGTGGAGAGGATGACTTGTAACACCCAACTGCTGTCCTAGGGAGTGGACTGATGGGCTTGTTTGATTGTTATAATCATATTGTACATAGGAGATAGAGTGGCAGTTGGATGCAGTGATAGAATCCCAGACTGGTTTGTGTTGGAAGGGACCTTAAACCTCATCAAGTTCCAACCCTCTGCCACAGGCAGGGACACCTTCCGTGTTTCCTGGCCCTGGCTCCGTACTTCATTGGAATGCGGGTCTTTAATGGCTCATGACAGCTGAGATGTGCAGTATTTCTTACCAGGAATCTTTAATATGTGTTGCTTTTTCGATTCAGGTTGTGAAAGGCCTTACCTATTTATGGAGTCTAAAGATTCTGCACAGAGGTGAGTAACAGATGTTTTCTGTTTTCCAATGAAATACCGTATTATTTTATATTAACAACACTGCTACAGAGACAGTAGATCTTATAAACATCTGCTTTGATTCCAGTGGAGTAATGCAGAATGAATCTTGCTCATTAGCCTTGCATGTTTTCTGATAAAATATTTTTACTGCTGTTCTCTTTTATTGCCCTCCCTGTTCCCCTGCAAAGAAAAGGGCTGAAGAAAGAAACAAATTTTATAGGGATGGAGATGCTCAGTGCTACAGACAGGTGCCCAGTGGCAAAATGAGCAAGGCAAATCAGGTGTTTGCCTGGGATTGAAAATAGAAGATGGATAATGAGTTTTCTTATGTACCTCAGAAACCTCACGTGACAGCCACAGGCATTGAGAAGGTCTCTAGAATCATGGCCCACTGTCCTCTAACACGGTCGTGAACAATGAAAGAACCTTTAAACCTGCTTGCGCATTAGGCATTTTATTTTGGGGTTGTGCTGTTTATTCTCCTTCTTGCAGCTCATCTGTGTTTTTTAAACTTCTCATTTAGTTCTTGCTTTTAAATGTTGTTTTATTTTGTTACAAATATATCTGTTGTGTAAAGTTAATTTAGAGACATTGGAACTTTCAAAATCAGCGCCAATTCTGGAACAGTGGCAAACGCTGTTTAAAGAACAAAGAAGCTCTTCACCCTTCACCACCCCCACCCCAAAGAGAAAAGGAAAACTCATTACATTTATAATGTGTCTAAAGTGTCTGAAAGTAACTGCTCTGGTTCCTAATGTTGCTAACAATACTGTTTAATTTAACCCATCTGCTCACTCAGCCCGAGTGCACAGTTGGAGCGTGCAGCAACCGACTTCATTTGGGATTGAAAGAGTAGGGTAAAGTAGAGAGACACGTAGGAAATCTTAAGTTGCAAACCAAGTAGGTAAGAGCATTTCTTGTGGGGTGACTGGTTTTGGAGTGGCTGAGAGGTAGGTGCAAGGCTGAGCAAGGTGGTGAGCAGCACCTGGGTTGTGTGCCCGGTGTCCTAGTGTGATCAGTGCAAGGAGCTGGGCACCTCTGGGGAGTCATCCAGAAATCTATGCTCTGAGTGATGGGAAGCTAATGGGAAACACTAATTATGGTATGTATTGAGGTCCTGCCCTTCCTTAGACCTCAGACTGTCCTCAGGCTTTTGTGGAGAGTTTGAGTAGAGGAGGAGATTGATCCTTCCTTTGTGCCGTGCCCCAGCAAGCAGCTGTGCAACAGGACATTGGCTTTGATTCCTCCTCAGTTTCACAGCATCTCCTTCTTGGGGGATTGGTTGTGATGTGAGAGAGAGCACAGGCTCTCTCCCGGATGGTAGAAAAAGGCCTGTGGCCAGAAGAGTGAGTAGAGATCAAGTAAGGTCCTGGCTTTGTTACCCCCGATTAGAGGCTCAGTGAAACACTAAGGCTGCTGGTGTATTTGACCCTTGGCTGTTGCTGGATTAGAAGAACTGAAATAACCTCGAATCCATGACCAGCTCAGTGCAGGCACAGGTTGCCAAGGAGGCTTCATTTCTGACGATGGTTTCAACATTTCACCTACTAGCCTGGATGTTGCCAGGTGCAGATTTAATAACTCCATCCACTTGCAGCAAGAGGATGGACAGTCTAGATGCCAGAGCTGCTACGGCAGTTGTCAGAATAAATGACCAGGTAGATGGAACATCCATGGCTGGACATTACTACACATTATTGCCACATTTTTGTAACACCCAAAGAGAAAAAAGGCACATTTGAATGCTGTTTTTCATTTTCTCATTTAAGATTCTGGGCACCTCCTCAATGTGATTTGGAGAGAGCATTGTGGGCAAGCATAAGTACTATAACTGCAACGTTTTATTGTTTGTTCTGCTGTAAATTTAGAACCTGGATCTGATTTTTACCTTGCCAGTAAAACAAAATCCCCCCTTTTATATGGGTTTCATTGCCTTGATTGAAGAGCAGCTCTGAGTTTTTGATGAATTATGTGTGGTCCTTGCCATGGCCTAAAGAAAAGCGCAGAAACTGATTTTTCATCACACTTCAGATGTTTCTGGCCTTGGTCTGTTGCTGGAGTGACCAAGGTGAGAACAGCACTGCAAAGTGCCATGGAGGGGATAAGTAGAATTCCAGGTTCAGCAGAGTTTCCTCAAGGTTTTCAGTCTCGGTATCTGTTTTGAGGACGCAAAATGTGTGTGTACTTCGCTATCTTAAAAATGGGTACAAAGTAATACCATGCCAGGAAAATGCCTGTTTCTCAGAGTAATCTCTGGCTACTGGTTTTAATGCATCAGAGGTAAAAGTAAGACGGTTTAACCCTGACTTCCTTGCTGTCACATGTAGAAGATCATGCAGGAAGCTCACATAGGCTAAGGAGTCAAGAATTTCCACCGCGGCATAAGGGAGGTGGAGAAGCTGTGTAAGGCAGCGCAGCAAAGACAGTTTGTGACTAGAGCGTGGATTAAAGCAAAGGAAACAAACAATGAGCAAGTCTTTTATTGCAGATCAGACATTTCAGCAAATATTACAGCTTAACTTCAAAACAAACCTTGCAACTAATGAGGTGATAGCCGTGCATATTAATAAACGCAACGCTGTAGTCTTAGTCATCACACCCACATCAAACATAAACATAAGATTAACACCTACACCACTTCTTTGGAAGATGTGAGAATGTCCCAATGATAAGTGTGCTCTTTTCCCCAGAGGATAAGAAGTAGAAATGGAAGGGTAATGAGAAATTAACTTAGATTTAAAACAGAATTAGCAATTAAACAAGTCTAATCATGTACAAAGTCAAAGTTTGTATAAAGACAAACCAAAATCTGTTAAGTTCAAGAATAAGTATAGACCGTATGCATTTTATCTGCTACGTTTTTTAATCTTCACACCTCCTTATTAAAGGAAATGTATGAAATCAATGTTACCCACTTGTGTTTAATTGTGCTCATCTGTATTTGTATGTGTGTTGGGGGCTGGTATGTATTTGTGCTGATTTGGGCCCCATGGTTTCTGAGCAGGTTTTAGATCTGTCAGAGTTATGGAGGTCTCTTCTGATTTGTGGTGTGTGAGGCTGAGCAGAGTTGATGATCTCAAGATGTTCCTGGGCTGTTGGTGGCTGGGAGAAGGAGAAGGGAGGTTTGTGCATCACTCAGACCATCTCTTTTTTACCCTGGATTATTCCCATAGAAGGATATTCAAATCCTTTTTGTTCTGACAAGCTACTGGAGCTGAGGAGTGATGGTTGGTAGGGACAGGTACTACTGCAGTAGGCATAAGGAGTCATCCCATCTTAGTTTGCTGAAGATTTCACCAGAGGTGCACAGAGCAGTGTATTTGACTTTTCACCCACCCTCTTTTTAGCTTTATGAGAGAAAATTGTTAGTGCAGAATGTAATGAAGCACAAACAAAAATACTAGGGCATGTATATGTATACCTCTGCATACTTACATGTGCAGCTAAGCACATACATGCACCCTCATGGACCACTTAAGCTTATTTACAACAAAATACTCCTGACCTCTGCAACAAGCATACTGAGGAAGTCATTATGACAAGGAAATACTGTCATTTTCCCAGCAGCTTCTCTTTAACAGCAATGTTCTGTGAGCTGTCTGCAGGTAGAACCATGCTTTTGTATCTCCTCTTCCTTGAACCTGGCGTGCTGTGGTTTTCTATGTTTAAAAGACAGGAAAAGTCAAGAGACAGCTTTTAGAAATCCGTTGTTTTGTTGGGTTTTCTTCCTCACAATCACTAATCCGTTGGCTTTCAATAAAACAAGATGAAATGTTTGGTGTTCACAAAGCTGAACCCGTGACAGTTCTGTTTACTGGTAAGCGTCAGCTTTGGAGGTCCTGTTTATTTGCAGAGAGGTGAAACTACTTAGGCAGATACATCATAAAGAGGACTTGTTCCTCCTCTGTAATGATGCTTCATGGAAGTCATTTGTATTAAGCAAGCACTGGTAATGGGAGCATAATGACCCCTTTTGGCTCTTGTTTAAATTCTTTCACTTCTAAACAGTAATATTAATCACAAGCAGATGGTGCAGAACATTATTTATGCACATTTGTTTTCCAAACCCAAAAAGAAATGTTTAACCCATTCACTGAAGCTGTTCATGAAACAAAAAGGCTAATTTACTGATTGGGTGATTTTTCTCCCCACTTTCAATGGGAGATACTTTGTGAAGTGACATCTTCATTGAGGATTGTCACTTCCCTTTCTTCTTGAGGAAACCAACGCAACCCTTGAAATTCATAGCAAATATTTGCTTAAATCCCCTATTTGTGGTGCTAGTTAAATTCTGCTGCAAGGATAGATAGTGGTTTTGTTATAGCAGTGCTTGCTTGGCTACAGCTTGCTCAGTGGAGGCCCCAGCCTGCACAGGCTGCCCTTTCTTCATGGGCTTCTCTGCCTTCGTGGGCTGAGGCTCCCCTTCCGTCATGGGCTGACCATTGATTGCTTTTTTCTTTTAGGAATTTCTCCTTTTATTATTGTTTTATTTGTGGAAGGATTTCAGGATCAAGCAATGCTCATTGAATGTCAGATGTTCTATTTAATTGTATTGACTTACTGTCCTTTCCCAGGGATGGGAAGTTGGGTCTGCAGAACCCCAGTGACACAAGGTGATAGCTGGACACATTGGTTCTAACTTGGTGGGAGCTGCCAGCCCCTGTGGGACAGGGGACAAATGTTACGTGTTGGTTTCCTCCAGTGGGAATAAGGACTTGTGGGATGCCCTTGGAGCACATAGAATCATAGAATGGTTTGGGTTGGAAGGACCTTAAAGCTCATCCAGTTCCAACCCCCTGCAATGGGCAGGGACACCTTTCACTAGAGCAGCTTGCTCCAACGATTCAGCACAAACCCAGGATGTAGGTAGCTCTGTTGGCTGCCATATTATTAGAAAGAAGGTTAAACAGGATTACTGTGCAGTGTCCTTTTCTGCTCAGGATTCAGGATGGATTCGTCATGTCTTGTTAGATGTAGCAAAGTCAGTCAGCACCCGAGGTCCGTGCTGTATGTGAGCTGCCACAAGGAAACCTTTGAGTCTCCCTCAAGTTTTAGTTAGAAACCATATTCCTAAAATGCTGTTGGAAAGTGGACAGGAGATTGATGGCCATGTGGATGGCTCCATAGCAATGTTCTGCTCATCACAGCACGTGGATTGAATTCCTAAAGATGAGATGAGATTGGGATAACATACTGAGTCTGTTGATGCTGTAACATGATGGAGACACTCATGACTGATTGTTCTTTTGGCTTTGGAGGGAAATAGCAAAACGTATGTATCAATAGTATCAATACCTAACTTAAAATGTACAGAATTCCTGAAGCTGTATAGTGTACTGTTGGATGCTACCCTTTTTTAAACTGGATTTTTCCCTCATATATAGGAAAGCATTTAATCAGCTTGTTAATTGAGGTTATACATTTCTACATTACAGAGACAAATTAAGCAAGCTACTGTGGTACCAGGAAACATCTGCTAAACAAAGGCAAACTTAATGATAAACAAAATTAGGTTCTTTTCTAGTTGGGTTTCATCCATCTGCACCCAACTAGTGTTCACTTTTAAAGAAGGCAGAGATGCAAGCTATTGCTTCTAATCCATTTTGACAGAAGAAAGCAGTGATTAGGCAAAGCCACTGTGCTCTAATCTTCCCAAGTTTAAGCCAGGCCATAATGTGCACATAGTACTTTGCAACTGGCATTGCTGGCACAGAAAAGATGCTCAGTGTTTCCTGCACTACCATCAAGCTTTATTCACACATCGATTTTAGAGTATGCAGCAGAAGTCAACCAACTTCTTCTGGCATCAGAGGGGCTTGGAATTAAGTTCTTATCTGGCTTTACGATGTACATAGATGTTTTATTGTACATAGATGTTTTATTTGCTGGAACAGGGTTAGTAATCATTAGTAATCATTTTAAGGCATTGTTCCAAATCCATGTGATCGGAGCTGTGTTATGTGGTAGAAGCCATGGATGTGGAAGCCAGTAGCTCTAAAGAATGGTGTACCCAAGAGCAGAGCTGCATTCTGTGTTCCTGCAGCTCAAATGTGCTTGTATGTTTGCTGGTTTGCCTGTGTTCCTCTATACAGGTGTTTGTGGGGGACACTTTGTATTCATAATTTTCATAGGATATTAAATTCTGCTCTTGTCACCACATGGAATTAGGTGAGAGCTGCTGGAGAAGAGGGAGGCAGGGTTAATTGCAGTGGCAAAATGCAAAGTCACAAGGCTGGGATGAATGGTAAAAGGTCAGCCCCGCTATCCCTTGGTACAAAAACAGGCTTCACTCTTTGCACTGTTGCTTTTGGCTTGTTCCTAAATTGTCCAGTGACACTTTGTTCCCTTTCAGCCATTTCCACTTCACACCATCAGCCGCAGATCCTTTTTTGCAGACCTGCTCCAGCCTACGCTCCAGGCAGTTGTTTAATCCTATATTTATGCAGTTGATTAATCCCTGTCTAAACACAGCGCTTCCATTTGTCCCTATTGAATTTCATGTAATGTTTTCACTCTGATTTTTCCAGTTTGTCAGGATCACTTTGAATTCTAGGTCCTATTCTTCAGCACACTTGCTCTTCCCCCCAGATTGGTGTGACCTGCAGATTTAATAGCATGGGTTATTAGTATTTGAGATGCGATGTCTGTGCTCCTGACTGCTACAAACCAGAGGCTGCATTTGAAATCTATCTGAAATATTTCCTGTTAAAATCCATCAGGCTGATATTGGTGACGATCCCTGTGTACACGATGCCATAATCTAGAGAATACACTTTTGTTTCCCCAACAGATGTGAAGCCATCTAATATGCTGGTGAACACACGAGGCCAGGTGAAGCTGTGTGACTTTGGGGTCAGCACACAGGTAATTCCCCCCTTTTAGATATGTGCCTACTCTCTTCCTCATGTCAGAAATCACCTGGCTGCCAGACAAACAGCCCCCCAGCAAGCTCCCCTCTGCTGGGAGAGCCCTATTCATTTTTAATCTCTGGGCGACTTTTCTTCATCTGAATATGATTGTTCATTGTTTAATGACAGTAAAAACTGCTGATATTGTAATTACTACTTACGAATAGCAAACTTCATTGATATGCAGCTTTGATCTGAAAGCGTTTTGGCCAGACAAAAGGGAGGGCAGAACGAGAGCCGTGTCTGGGGAGCCCAACTGGCCCACAATAAAAATTAATATTGGGAGTAACAATGGTGGTGGGCTTCTACACTGTGCAGCACAAATTTTAATTAATTTCCATTTTGGGCCTCCCTGGAGAACTTCTCTGGTAGTGACCCATGAGCTTGCTGTGATGTTGATTTGAATTTCAGCACCTTTACTCTCAGCCAAACACGAGGACCAAAGAGAAGGTCAGCCTTGTATTATAAGTTGTCAGAGTCTGTTGTCCCTCCAGCGTATTTAGTGCTCGTTGCATTCAAGTGATGAATGTGGCTTTCTTCACATCTTGAGCCAGCTGACTGAAAAATGAGCGTGTTCAATCCTACTTCAAATTGACTTTTTATATCAGACTAGTTTGGGGTACTAAAGCGATAAGCATCCTGTTTAACAGAATTGTTTAAGGTTATCTGCCATAAACTGTAATGCAGTGCTTGTTTAAATTGGAACTCTCATTCCGAACAAAAGAGAGATTTAATCATTTTTAATGCCTTTGCAGATAAATTTGTTCCCTTTTACATAATTTTTAGTTGATTTATAGGAATGATGATTGTAGGTTAAATGAGGAATAATTGCCCATTTTATTTCCACATTATCTTTATATTGTTCTAACAGACTGTTTTGTCTGATAGCTGGTGAATTCTATAGCCAAGACGTATGTTGGAACAAATGCTTATATGGCGGTAAGTGGATTTATGCAGGAATTACATTTAAATAGAATTATTTGTTCACAGTCTTGTTCTGTGTAATGCAGGAGATATTCTAAATCAATTCTCAAACTTCATCTCTCCTTATCCCCAGCATAAGCTATGTCTTAATTGTGCACGCCGCGAAACAAGTCCCTTGTGCTGTCTCACAGACCTAATCCCTTCCTACCTGTGCTTCCCACCAGCTCCCAGCTCTGTGACAGCTTCTTGCTGATAGGAAAGAGTAATATTGGGAAAGTGTTTATTTAATGTGTTTCTGGGTGCCTTTACTGCATTATAACAGCTGAGGACAAAGCAGAGTCAGTTAAACATTCGAAAACCAGTTTTCCACAGAGATCATAGAATCATAGAATCACAGCATGGTTTGTGTTGGAATGGACCTTTAAGCTCATCCAGCTCCAGCCCCTGCCACGGGCGGGGACACCTTCCACTAGAGCAGGTTGCTCCAAGCCCCTGTGTCCAACCTGGCCTTGA
>JANHGB010000872.1:0-34621 GCA_026283785.1 Coracopsis vasa | reverse complement strand
GCCCCATCATAGAAGGCCACCAAATTGGTCAGGCAGGATTTCCCCTTAGTGAAGCCATGCTGGCTGTCACCAAGCACTTTGTTGTTTTTCATGTGCCTTAGCATGCCTTCCAGGAGAATCTGCTCCAAGATTTTGCGAGGCACAGAGGTGAGACTGACTGGTCTGTAGTTCCCTGGGTCATCCATTTTCCCCTTCTTGAAAATGGGGTTTATATTACCCTTTTTCCAGTTGTCGGGAACTTTACCTGACTGCCATGATTTTTTTAATACCAATAGCCTCCAAAAAAATATTTTTAGCTTTTTTGCAGCCATATAAATATCAAACAATGTAGATTTACTCTGCTTTAAAGAGCAAGCTCTACTCTTGGAGCAGACTAAGATCAACAGGAAATCACAAATAATTCTTATGACAAACCCTATTGACAGGAGAGACATAAATGTGCCTTTGTTTAAATCTATCAGTGCTAGTGATCTGGCTCAAACATTGTGTTGTTATCATTCACAAGCCAAGCAGAATTTGTCACCAGAAAAACATTGACAAAATTAGATTACGTTGAAAGGATAAAAAAAGACAACACTTATTTTTCCCAAAGCACCTCTGGGATTTTAAATCTTAAGATTTCACAGAATTAAAATTAGATTCCAGAGGGTTTTTCAAAGATCACCATTCCTTCCCAAAGTTTGTTTCTGTGAGTATCAGGCATACAGATATGCTGAGGTCTTGCATGTACTCAGGAAGATGTACTGTTTCAGGACATAGAAACTATTTCTTCTTGCTCCATTAGAATCTCATACAGCCCCTTAATAAGCAGCCAAGTAAAGGAAAAAAAAGCATGAGCATGGTTATTTTACTCATCCTGAAAGATGAGCTCTCTGATAAAACCAGAATCAAACTGCCATCCTCCTCCAAGAAAGACTTTGCAGAGCTTTGGCTAAAACTATGTTAATTGAATAACCATACCATTTTAAAAATTTAAACCCTACATGCTCTACTTTGGGTTCCACTTTTCCATCCTTTTATATTAAGTAACTTTAAGATCTTGGCATAAATTTTTCAGCATGTTTGGCATGGTGGCTAAAAGAACAGAATTCCCTGTGTCCCAAAGCACACTTAACTCCTTACTGCTGTGTGGTGACCATGACACATTAGAACTGTTTACTATCTGAGGGCTTATTCTTGCAATCATGCTACTACAATACTGCCTTTGTAATTCCATCTCTGTGAAAAATGAAGTCAGTTCAAATTTGAACAGCTGAAATACTGGCTTTTGTCAAAGAGAGCCTCCAAAGACACACAAGCTTAAAATGATTTAGCTCAACAGACCTACCACATATCGGTGCACTTAAAATCAAACAGTGATGCAGAATGGTACGCATGCACCATATTGTCTGCTTAAGCACTGCTACAACCTCATTATAGTATGGCTCATCTGCATGAGCTTACCCGAGTGGTTCAACTTCTTAATTAATGCAGTCCTCTCTATTCCTTCCCCTCCCCTCTCCTTCCCCAAAGGATTTTCTGATTTGAGTTATCTTTAAGATGAAAGGAAAACTAGGCTTGCTACTTTCTTGGAACAACTATTTTTGTGCTGGCCAGCTTTTTGAACTAAATTCACAAGAGTTGGTCCTTTTGCCAGAACCGCCTACAAGCTTTTTCAAGCTTTTTCACTCCTCAGTACTCAACTCCAAAATCTTCATTCGCGAAGTCAAGCCATCACTCAACAGCACAACCATCCAAAATGCACAGAAAGCAAAACCAAGCTTCCTATAAACTTCAAGGTATTTTGCACCAGATCCTCATGATCCACATCTATATGCATATTGCATTTTCAGCTTTGAAGCCTTGCCCACCAAATCTTTTGTTTGCAATGTTACTAAAACCCAGTTTCCAACAGTTCCTATGTTTTAATAATGAAAACAATACCTCTTTCCCCTCCTCTTCCCATAACCATAAGCACTGATCCTAAGTGAGGATCCTGAGGGTCCTTCTATAATTGGATTTTATAGCAAGAGCAATCATAAACTGAGACTACGCTACCAAGTTTTTCTGATGTAATTATGCTCAGTGGGAGTGTTAAAAAAATGACACCATCTAAAATTTACTTGCAAAAACTGTTGCATAGATGCAGCAATGCCAAAAGAAGGATGCTGCTTCAAATTATCTGCACTGCCTCCTTAACAAGCTAAGTCAGTAAAAAACCCTCCTTTTGTCAACATCCAGCAGAGCTATGACTGTGTAGTTGTTGCAGGAAAGATCCTTCTCACACAGAAGAGCTCAGCCTCTTTACTCATACGAAGAAACTTTATGGAAGTTCTCATATACAAAAATATTTGGATGAAATGGTTTTAAAAATTTCACATTTTAACCGTTTCACCCACCTTCCTTACTTCCCCTTGAAAAGAGAGTAAAGTGGACTCACTTTTCTTTCAAATAACTAAAAAAATAGAGAAGATAATGTTGATTCAAATTTCTATTTGCACACCAAAAAAATTACTCAGGGAACAAGCACAGAAAAGATAAGCCCTCAAAGGATTTTTGTGAAGTTGTAAATGTAAGAGATCTGGGATTTTCTATTCAAAGTACTTTGTAACATATATACAACAGATAAAAGTAATTGCTCTAACAATCACTAAATTTCAAGAACAAAAAAGATTACTTCAATCTATTTGTATTTAAATGACAGACACAGAAATCTGATATCAGATACTTACAACTAGCTTAGGCAAACCAATATAAGCAAAAGCAGATTTATACATGTTGGATAATGGCTTAAAAATACATTCTAAATTTTTTAAAAAGCAACTAAAAGCAAGCCGCCTAAAGCCCTCAAAAGGCACAGAGCCTTTTCAGCCTCTTCTTCTCATCTTCCAGCATAATCCATTCTTCAAGAACCCTTCAAGACTGAATTTCTACACTAAACCTATCTCAATTACTCTCTGAAAGGGCAAATTTCACCACCAGTAAACAGGAGAAGTTTATGGAAATGCCAAATGGAACACAGAGTCTGCTTCTTAGCTTTTGCAACTAAACATGGTTAAGTCATTTTGAAAATACAGTGCCATAAATATGTTCCACAAACCTCTTTCAAATGTTTTAGTCAAGCTCATTTTCTGAACTCCTGTGCAATCAGATTAATTCCACAATGTTTAAACACTAACATGAACTTCACAGCGAACACTAGAAAGCAGTATTTCAGTATGTGTACTCAAACGTAAATGAGGAGCACTCCTAAACCCAGTACTTTAAACTCATAGGTCTGGAGAAGACTTTCTTAGTGCAACCAATTCTGCAGAAATTATTGTCATGTAAAAAAAACAAAAAACAAAACAACAAAACCCAACAAAGCTGACTTACAGAGTAAATTTCTCAGACAATATCTATTAAAATAAAAGTTAAACAAGGTATTTTTTTAAGTGTTCAGTGGAAGCAAATGTAATTCCACTTCTATAATACTGACATATACTGAGCGCTTAGTATTGGATAAAATGCTTCAACGAAGTATAACACTACACAACTTAAGAAGCTTTCTTGATTTTTGCATCAATACGTAGTCTACTCTTCAGCCATTACATTTAAGTATGCTGAAACTTGCCTCAGTCAAAAGCACTTGGAAAAAATCTTTGGTTACTATTTACTGGTTTGTATTTTCTAAATGGCTGTACAAATATGAATCATGTATTGCTGACGTGTTAAAGCAACCACTGAAAGTCACCTTGTTCCAAAGAGCACTGTTTTTCCCACAGAAAGTAGATCCTTGCAGTAGAATGTCATAGAATAGCTTTATGTAAAAAAGGGATCAGAATTTTAATGCAGAGATTCGTGACTGCCAGAACCTAACTAATCTTAATCTCATCCTAAATAAAGCAGTACACTTTTCATCAGAAAATACTTCAATCACTACACTGTGCTAAAAATGGGAGGTTTTAAACACTGCTGAGGATTTTAATTTATTTCCATGATTTCGTACCCAAGCTTTATTTAAAGACAGACTTTATACAGTTCAATGATGAATCACTGTTTTTGTCAAAACTTACGTGTAATTAAAACACTCTGCATAACTTGATTCACACAGAAGTTGTTCACCTGCTACACTAAGTTTGTGTAGCATAGAAACTACACAACAATCTTTGCAGGAAAAAAAGGTTGAAGATTTTAAATATGTAATTGGAATCTTGGATATAAGGATCTTCTATTCTTTCACAGATTAGGTTTCTCTCTCCTGCAGTAAGAATATCAACATTTTTTCTGAATAACTGAAGTTATAGTATTAAGATTCATTGTTTATTTCTCCTTTAAACATTATTAACAAATAACACATGAAAATATGATTCTTTCCCCGAATACATTTATTCCTAGTTTCAATATTTTACATATTAATTTTCCTTACCTGTCCGGTTTTATAATGCCTTGCAAATTGGTTAACCACTCGATAGTCATTTGCAAAGTACTCCATTAGAATTGAGGGAACTTCAGCAAAATCAGTAGCACATCTGGTTCCTAGAGGTAGAATAATTGTACACATTAGCATTTGCTATTTTCATTAACACAAATAGTTAACTCTTTCTAAAAGTTTTTGCAACTTTCAGTTTGGACTTTTGGTGAACTTTAATGTTCTTTCATTTATTAAGTCAATATTTTATTTCTATAGCAATTGTACATATTGCCAGAAAAGCTTCATTATAATCCTACACATTTTACTATAAATCACAAAGTAAAACAAAATATTTGAACAGCTGGGTGAGGCACCTTATAAAGCTCTGGATCACACCCTTTTTAAACTAAACCAGACTGTAGCCAAACTGGCCCTACATAAAACGCCAAATATATTTAAGTGTCTTAAACCTAAATCAAACTACAGTGCAAATAAAACTCTGCCTTAATCCCATTCACAGTTACAATTTTCAGCTTCCATCTGTTTGCTGAGCTTACTTATGCTTTATATTAACCTCACTATATAATACCAAGTCATTCATCCAAGGAACACTCTTGCAGATTGAAGACGTTCTAAGTGCAATAATAGTATCTTAACAGATAGTAGTTTCAAAGAGCACTTTCCCAAAAGCCCTGAAGTTATTAAGAAGTAGCACATCACTAAATCAAAGCTGCATTTCAATTTCTATATTAAGGTTAGGGATGTATAAAGCTGTTGCTTTAATAACACTGACCATGGATCACCTCTGTCCCTGTCTGCTAGAGATAATGTCAACATTGAAAACTAGTCAAATGTAAGTATGGTTTTTGTTCCTACTATTCTTTTTTTAAGACTACTTTTTTTTAATCCCTCCTTCGAGCTTTATAAATCTTTCTCTAATTTCTAATCTGAATTCATAACCTGTTTATACTCTGTTTTCAGACCAACACCGCTCTTCAGGCCCCACTAGCAGCAGAATGGGTACTTGAATATTTGGGAATGTTAACCAGAGAAGAGAGGCAGGGAAGAGTAGAAAAGACTTGAAATACTCAGTGCACCTCAACTAGAATGTAAAATTTTTTGTTCTCATGAGAACAGATGGTCCCTAACAGACATCCCTGGGGCAAGCCATTTGACTGTCACGTATTCCAAATCCTGAAAACAAAAAAGGTTTTCTGCAGAAACAATCCAACTGACCTCCAATGCTGCTTTTGCAATGCTAGATCTGGAGTGAAATCCCCTGGTACTCAGGACTGCCTGGAGCCAAGGCAACACAGAAACCATATCCAGGGACTCATGGAAAGTCTGAGCCTCAAAATTAGCCATTTCCTGCCCCTTCACGGCTCTGACATGCAGACCTATAAGATTCATTGCAAGAGAACTCTACCAAACATATAAGTACGCCTGGCGGTCAATATGAGCAAAGCCGTATCAGTGAAAGGGGTGGAGGAGAGCACTTAACAGTCTCAAGGAGTATAGAGAGTTTATACTGAAAAAGCATATACAGTGTTAATTTGTTTTAACAATGTCCAGTAGTGACACACTTAAAACCAGGTCAGTCTATTTTAATTTTAATGGGATGACTTAAGAATATTTTGACACTGGGTGAGAAGTATCTGTTGATAACACATAACTCTATCATAGATTCCCCTTTGTATCAAAAGCATAATATAAAAATGGTAAAACATTAAAAAAAATCCTTCAGACAGAGAAGCTACAATTTCATCTATTTGTTTGTGGGGTCTTTTTTAATAAGTAAGTATCTACTGCAAATGGGATTTGTGGATATGTGGATGTCCCCTACCTGGAAGCGTTCAAGGCCAGGCTGGATGGGGCTTTGAGCATCCTGGTCTAGTGGAAGGTGTCCCTGCTGATGGCAGAGGGGTTGGAACTGGATGCTCTTTAAGGTCCCTCCTAACCCAAAGCAGTCTATGATTCTATGATTTCCAGCACACTATTACAGATGATGATATAGCAAGCTGTCTGCAGGTAAGAAAAGTAGCATGCCAAGCAGCTTTAGCCGAACACATCTTTGACCCATTTGCCACAGCAGCCTGCAAGCTGTCAGCCAATACACTCACTGCCACTGCCTGAGAAGAGGGACTAAATGAAAAAAGACAGTATTCCTTTCCTGTGCATCCACTAAGTTGTGATTGCAGATTCATTCCTGTTCATTTATGTGAGATAAAAAGGCCTTCAGTTAATCATGCTTGCAATTACAACATGATTTTATCAACTCTGCTTTAATCAGAATTAGCTAGAAAAAGCCTGGCTTTACAGATTTTCCATATTGTCAGTATATGCTCTTCGCAAGAAATTATTTGCTGATTTTCTTAATTCAATTTCCTAAGTCATTTCCAACCCATGATTCATTGTGCTTTTAAGTTAGGTAAAAGTTTAGCTGAATTTATTTTAAATACTTCAATTATTCCATTATTATAATTCCACATAAAACAAGCTTGCAAGAGTGGATACCACCACTAGAACAAAGATCAGCAGTACAGAAAGGAGAGATACAAATGTCTAATTCGTATTAGGAGATGAAGAATATTCAAGTGTTATCTACTTGGGGTTTAGATAAAATCTGGGGATCTGATATCGTACTTTCAAGTCATCAAAGATGTACAAGTATCAACATGACTCAATCATTTCTCATTCACACTCTTTTTTTTCTTGTTCTGTTTGGTTTTTTTTCTTTTCCCCCTTTTTTTTTAGTTTACTCCTTTCTTCTAGAAATTATACATTTAACTGAAACAAAAGACAAACAAAAACCCACTACTCTAACTAACTCTCTTACCAGTAACATGTTGGTACCGAGTTCTTCCCAGCATAGAATGCATAGCATGTCCCATTTCATGGAAGAGATTCTCCATCATGCCAGGACTTAGTAGCGTTGGTGCACCCCTTGCTGAATGGGGCAGGCTAAGCATAAGAACAACTACAGGCAACTGGTACTCTCCATTTTCCTTTAACCTGCCTCCACGGACTGTAAAGTGACAATCCTTTTCAAGATGAAAGCAAACAGCAGCCAATGTCATTACATCAATGATTTTAAAGCAGTAATGAAATTATTAAACTATTAAATTAAACCTAAACACATTGAGTTACACAAGCAAAATTCAACAATCATTAACAGTGTTGTTCAATAGTAGCATGCTGTTTCTCCATCTTTATTATGTGCTTCATATTCATTTGAAAACTATCTTATTCCATAAAGAAAAGACTGTGTTGTATTGCTTTTAGAAAATAAAATTTATTTTGGTTTAGAATTATCAAAGCCTCTTTTTTTTCCTAAAAAATATGACTAGCTCAAAGAAATTTACTGATGTATCAAAACCATAATTTTTAGATTGTTCTCTCATTTTTCAGCAGCAACTTCTTTACAAAAATATACTGCACAGCACTCCTAGTATATTGTGAAATATTAGTAAAACAGAGTAATATATTAAACTAATAAAAATTTAATGTTTGTCTACTTATCACCTCAGTAAAGGTGTTAATTTGCAAATGTTTATACAGGGTGAAATGTCTGTATACTGGCAGTAGACAGCATGAGTGAGTGAGACACAAGAGTTGGAGCCATCTACAGTTTTACGTTAAGCTTTGAATAAAAATTAGTTGTCATTATTAGCTTTCACCTTTAGAGAGTATTAAAATTGCAGACTGTTTTTACTTGCGAGTAGTTGGCCAGAAAATACATGTTTAGAACCTACAATTTCTCTAAACAGATTTCTATGACATTTCACAGTGTTCTGTAGAACAAATACTCTGAGTTCAGTCTATCAGGTGAAGTTTCTTTAAAATGTAAGGTTACTCACAAAAAATTTTACCTAAAACTACATTTGAAGTTACAGGCTTTCATTGCTTAAATTTGATTTCTTTTAAATCAAGGTACCATCTACTAAACTTAGATTACAAATTGCCCTAATACTACAGTCATTACTCAAGTAACACCCACTCTGGACTCAGATCATAAATGTTACCTGATGTGGTTTATCAGGTCGCTGAAAGAAGTCACAATAGATGTATCCTAGCAAACCTTCTGTTTCATGAACAACAGCCTGAAGAAATAAAGCATCATTTCCACAGTGAACACACTGATATGATGTGCAAACTGAAACCACAGTATTCTAATCCAAAGCTATATAATGCATAAATGACAAATAAAACTAAGAATAATTAATGTGAAATCTGTTGGTAATTATAGTTGGGAAAAAAAAATTATATACAAGATCCACAACTTGTCCCTCAAACTACAGCCATTTCTGCATTTCATTCAGAACTAATTAGTCACAGATTAGTCTTAAAAGTAACACTGTCTGTAGCCCCTAAATGACTTTAGAGAAGCTAACACCATCAGAAGCTGATTTACCATAGAAATAAAATAGAAAGAGTAAGGAGTGTTTATAAATTGATCGACAGGATATAAAGAACAGCAGCTCTTGATGGAGGTGGAAGAGCAGTGAAGATGTGGAAATGAATACATGGAAGGAAGACAACTGAGGAACCCGGGAACATGATGAGTAAATTATTGCTCAAGTTTTCACTTCCACCCTCCTTTAAGAAGAGGGCAAAAAAAATAAAGACATAAAAACAGTTCTCAAAGTGAAAGTGACATACAGAAGAAAAAAAGAAATGAGGCAGACACATGACTGCTAGAATAGGTACCTACAGCATTCTGGTTATCTACAGTCATCTACAAATTAAAACTAGAAAAACTAGCAAAGCGGATTCATGACAGCTTGAATGCTAAGCAATCATCTCCAAACAGAGAAACTGCTTCTGATTCAGTAACCCTTCACACAAACACACATTATAAAGGCCATAAAATGGCAGCATACAAAAGGCACTTAGTATAAAGCCCTTGCAGTCTAACTTCATCTGAAATTAGATTAGTCTGTGCTTTTGATAGGTACTCAAGTAATTTAAAACCAAAATCTGATTCAAAGCTTAGAGGAACATACCATCTTGCCCAAACTTCCTTTGTCGGTTCAGATGCTGGGAACAAGAATACTTACCAACTTTCGAACATCTTCAGACCAAACCTCTCCTCTCTGTGTTTGTTCAGCGTAAAGGGAGATTCCTAGGAGCTGACTGAACAAAGAGTTCAAACCTTCCATACACGCCCCAAGTGAGAAAAATGGACAGTACAAGCCAGGATCAATGTTGTACCTAAGGAAATACAAGAATCCCAAATCAGTCAGTCAAGCTACATAAACTACAGCTTTCACCTTCAAGTTACAGGATGTGACAAAATACACCACGTAAGCCTTAAGACCCTTACTGAGCATGTTTCAAACCATGAAACTAAGTCAAAGACTAGTTGTGGTGAAGTGCTTCACAGTAACTCATTTTTTCTTATATTCAAATTTGGATACCAAATTCATCAGATGTTGACTATGATTTTCAGAGATGTGGTGAACACGTAGCTCAAACAGAACATGACGACACCATGGGTGGCCAGGTTGTGGCTTTTGATCCACAAGAAGCCACTGGTACTCAAGTGCCATTTCCATGCCAAGGTTGTGCCGCATGACTAATGAGAAAATGGAGCTGCCTTTGGCTGTGTTGTAAGCCAAATCCTCAGCTAGGGCAGGAAACCAACCAGTAATCACTGCTGACACTGCAGTCTTGTCTGTCACTGGAGCAACAGAAACACCAAGGAGACACAATCACATCCCACACGTGAATCACACCTCCACCTCTGGGGATTCTGAAACATGTAGACAGTAACTTAAAGCTTTGAGCCATGAGAAGATTTTAACATGCAGCATGGATTTCAAACATGATTTCCTGAGCCTGATATCAAACAGCTAAGTATGTTCAAGACACTGCAGCACAGAACACATACATGGTGAGGAACACATCATGCATCTGCATGCACACACATAAACTGAGAATGAACAAAAAACAATTATAAAAGTAGTTTAGTGATTTATGCAGCCTATACTTGGGCTCAAACTTCCTGAGACTCCAATCCTAAAAAGGGCATCAAGCAGACTTACACCTTCAACAAGCTCCTTAGGACCACACAACTCCTTGGAGACAACAGCAAAATCAGAACTGGAATGTGCTTATAGTTGTGCATGCATCCCAAATGGCAAAAATGTTCTTGCCCCCTTCATTTCACATACAAAGTCCAAGTGTTCTTTATATCATTTTCCCAGATCTTCAAGTAAAGACTGTCCAACTCTAAAGAATCACAGCCCCTGCCTTCTATCTTCTTTCATGCTCTTGTGCTTTTGCTTCTTTATGAAACAGAAACTAGTCACTGAAATTTAAGCACTCATCAGTTAGACTACAATATCTGAACAGCAAATACGAGAATTATGCTATCTTTAAGCCTATGATCAAAAGACTCAGAGGGACCAACTGTGAAAGACCAAGCTAGTCTCTATTCACTTACCTACCCTTCCTAAAACCAAAGTCCACTGGGTATACCGCACTTACCAACATGCTGTTTACAACTGCAGCTACAATTCACTATCCAGCTCCGCTGCACTGCGATGCACAGCAGGGTGGCATTGTTTGTTCTTGAGTATGCTACTGTACTTTATTCTATTTTTCTAGTATATTTTATATTACCTTTATCACATATTTTAGCAACAATTTGGAGCTACCATAGCAACATCTCTGAAAAATACAGGTATGCTAAGTTACAGGAATTTGCTTATTTTCACACTACAAATGCAAGAAGCTAAAGACAATGTATTCCATTTTTAATTCTACTACAACACAGCAATAAAACAGATACTGCCTCTACCATACTGACATAATTGCTTCAAGATGTGTAGCAACACTTAAATTCACTGCAGTCTGCAATACACACATTTTCCTTCTCACTCAAAAAGAGTCTTCACACCAAAAGAACAAAAATAGGCATGACATAAATCACTTTAGATCAAGTTAGATAAAAAGACTGGAGGCAAGAGAAGAGATGGAAGGAAGAAGAAAGGAGGAAGAGATGAGTTAGTTTCCATATAATCAGTTACAGAAATTTGGAGTATGATAGACACTGCTTTACCCCTGGAGCCCTCCCAGAAGTACAGAATTACAGCGTATGTGTTGAATATCCTGAGAGTTTTAAGCAAGTAACTCCTAGGAACTGCAACTCCTTCAAAAGTGGCACTTTTTGAAAAGCTATAGTGGGTGAATCTCCGGTATCTCCAGACTTTTCCAGTACCAACCTGTGATCACCTTCTGCTGGGATTGTTACCATAAAAACTTAAACCCACCACTAAGTGCTTCAGCACTGATTCTGCTCTGAAGCTTTCCCTGCATGCAGACTACAAGACCTGCTAAAATGACCTTTTTATTAAACGGAAAAGTAACACCTTTTAGTCATAGCAACCTCTGTAGTAGTTTAGGACTGTTTTTTGACACATCACTAATATTTTACACTGTCATCCTACATACTACTATAAATACTAGGCTGAGTTTCTCATTTCTAATTCAAACAATTGCTTCTTTAACTAAGGACTGACTGTAAATATCCACTATAAAAGTAGTGTCTCAATAGAAATTTAATATAATGTAAAGCAGGATTTCTCCATATACACCCCTTCAAGCTGAGAGAAAGGTTTTCCTTGTTTTTAAAATTATAACACTTATTTCAAAACACATTAAGGATGAAATACTAAAAAATTACGTTAAAAAAACCCAAAACTATACAGCACTTTCAGTCTTAATTGAGCATCGAGCTGAGTAGTAACCTAGAGCTAGGTCTCCTCAGAGCCAATTCAGATGTTATTAGTTCTGGCTCTGCCCCGATCCTGCTTGCCTCACACTGGTTTTTGCAGAGCCACTCAAATTTACCACACTTTGGAATGATTTCTTAATCCAAGTGCAGCATGAAGCCCACCTACAACACTACCTCAGAACCAGTGGAGTAATACAGACATGCTCAAGTGGTTTCATATGGTAGTTGCATCACAGCTCTTTGCAGGGTTTTTTGCAAGCTCATTTCAATCAGCCCTGACAATGCCATGCTGACCATGTGCAAAGCTCATCTAGTACCTTCATATCTTCCTCTCCCTAGACATTCAATATCATCCAGGATTTCTTTGCCATTTGCTCCCTATCAACTAGGAGAAGAGAGCTGATTGTACAAGATATTTCAAGAAAGAATCTATATGACTCAATATTATAAACACACACTTCAGTAAATGAAAATTTAACTCCACCAACCATAGCAACCGATCAGATTTTCACAGGTGCAGGAAATGAAAACATGCAACTTCTACCAGTGAGGAAAAGAGAATACAAAAACTGTAAGAAAGTCAAAAACAGCACCCTTGAAAACACTTCATGGAATTAAGTCACATTTACACAGGAAGCAAGAAAACTAAAAAGAAGTGTGGCATCAAGAGAGACCAGACAGCTCAAAATTTTCTGCAGAGCAGAATATTTTTCTGATAGACCTTTTTTCAGAATCTCCGGTATCTCCAGACTACCATTTTTTCAGATATTCCTGGAAACCATTTCCAAGCATATGAAAGACAAGAAAGTCATCAGGAATAGTCAGCATGGATTCACAAAGAACAAGTCATGCTTAACCAACTTGATAAAACCTCTATGGCTGCCTGGTAGACAAGGGCAAAGCAGTGCACATCATCTACCTGTACTTCAGTAAGGCCTTCAACACCGTCTCTCTTAAGATACTCAGAGAGAAGCTGTTGATGTACGGGCTGGATGAGCAGACAGGGAGGTGCACTGAAGTCTGGCTGAATGGCCAGGCCTGGAAAGAGGTGATCAGTGCCACAAAGTATATTTGGAGGCCAATGACTAGCAGTGTACTCCAGGGGACCAGTCCTGGGTGCAAAGAGCATGGAGCAGGCTCTTGTCAGTGGTTCCCAGAGACAGGATCAGAGGCAATAGGCACAAACTGAAACACAAGCTCCCTCTGAACATCAGGAAACACTTTATCCCTGTGATGGTGACCGAGTACTGGCACAGAGAGCCCAGAGTCTCCATCCTTGGAGATCCTCAGAAGTCATCTGGGCATGGTTCTGGGCACCCAGGTCTAAGTGGCTGTGCTTGAGCAGAGGGCTTGGACTTAGACAATTTGAAGAGGTCCTCCCAGCCTCAACTATCCTGTGATCTGTGAGGATGTCATACAGAGCCAAGGACTAACACCACACAGATGCAGCATGAGACAGATTACAGTTTTATCAGAGGACAACATTTCACTCTAACTGCAAAGGATTACCACACTCAGTTGAAATACTGGATTAACATGTTTGCTGGGGGGTGGAGGGGAAGAACTCAAACTACTTCATGATTCATTTCCTTTCTGTCAAAAACACAGATACATACAAGCAAGGGAAAGTGGTGATATTTCTTCACGGGTAGAAGAGCTGCCTTAATGTCTTACAGAGAGAATATAAGCGCCTATTTCTCCCTCATTCTCAGCACTCTGTGAACATGTGCATTGCCTCCATGAACCTACCCCATGATGAAGAGGATGGGGACAAGGATTTCTGATAGGTACTTTGTAATACACTGTCACACTGTCCAAAGTGTGTGTGTGTGGGGGGAGGGGGGCGGAACCCAAAAACCAGTCTGTAATAGTTTTATCTTTTGGAAAAACATGATACGTATCCACCCACATATGAAAATAGCAGTAACAGACCATACTGGCTCCATGACAGTCTCCCCAGGGGAACTAGTCCCCCAGCCTTGCTGAAGATGTCACAATCTTTGACATTCTGAGTACAATGAGGTCCTGATTAAACAACCATTTTAATAACTACACAAAGTTAATGTCAGCCACTTCTGGTAGAACACCGTCAGGATCAAGCCTCTCCCACATTTAATGAACAATGTGTGTTAATACTCCTCTCACCAGCAGAAAAATCACAAAAAAGGTTTGAAACCAAACTTCTTATGCAGAAACATACACACACACAAAAGTTTCTAGTTCTGATCTCACTGTTTTTGCCTTGCCTATTACACCAGTGTACAAAGATTGAAGATGAAGATAATGAAAAAATCCTTAAATAGCACTCATGTCTTATGACACAAGACTGATACTTAAATTACTTTTTGACTAACCTGGCATCAATCAGTGGTGATTATTATACCTTATACGGCATTCAGTTTGTTTGTTTGTTAGCCACTGCAATATCATATAAGTTATGGAGAAAGTGGTTAAAATACCATAATATAAAGCAGTTTTCAAAATCACTTATGATAACCAATAACACACTTCAAAATGAGTACTGGATACTGAAAAAAACCCTACTGCTCCAGGAACTGGACAGTACATCTTCAAAAATCTTTCTCTAATACCAGTCTATGCCCACTAAGCAGTAATCATTCCAGGCACCAAACCACAGACTTAATTCACAAGTTTTGGATTTAGTCCTACCTCATACATGAGCTCTCTTTTCACAAATCAAGTAAGACCAACAATCACTGAAAGAAAGCCTAACCTAAAAATTGCACTGATTCCAGGAAAACTTTCTTTGAGCTTATTTAGGAATAGAAGTTAGCCAAAACCTCAGCTATCTGAAGTTGATGTCCTCTAACAAAAAACTCAACCCCTGAAATTACTATTAATGGATGATCTTGCCTTTCAGTGACAAAAGAAAGCATATAAAACTCACCCTTTTCTGCACCCCCACCTTCAAAAATTAATGCTACTCACTGCAGAATGAAAGGTGTGTAACAGTAGATAAGATTAGAGGACAATGAGGAAAAGGGAAGAAACTAATTTAAAAGACTTAAATCTTTAAAAAAAAAAAAAAATAGTGAGTAGAACAGGAAATCCTACAATCTCTACTAGATCTGTAAAACTGAAGTCTGGTTGGAGGGTGTGGGTGGAAAGTATTTGGAAGAGTTTACACACAAACTATATACTCCCTTATTGAAGATTCTTGCTTGATTCCAGGCACTCAAACGGTAGCAGCTATTAGCAACTTCATTGTTTCCAGATGGCAGGAAAAAAAAGCATCTATTTGCTAGCAAATGATTACCCAAACTCAGTTATTCACAGCTTCAATCACCTTAGTGAAACTGCAAGAACACATTTCCCAGGCACAGTATTTCAGTGTTCAGATTCATGCTAAGCTAAACCACCATGGCACAACTTCTTGGCAGCAATGGGGACTGCAATTGTGACAGCAAGCCAAACTTCTCTTACTTCAGCCCGTTGAATGAAATTTCTAATGCTGTTCAATGGTCTCTGGTTGTACCTTCAAAACACTCTTTGACCTGGGCCAGATTATCGAAAAGACCAAATAAAACTCCAAGATGAATACTTCTACCAATACACTCCATAAGCACTTTAAACTGTAACAAAGATAGAGCATGCATGTGTAGGATGCAGAGCCAGCCTTTTTGAGGGCTGATCCAAGACTGCAAAATTAATTCCTCCTGAAGCTAAAGGGAAAACTCAAAGTTCACCATCTTCTATCCAGGTGTATGGTGGGTTTTTGATCTTTTTTTTTTTTTTTTTTCCAAACGTGAAACCAAGTGTATTTGAAAATGCACACAAAAGCTTCCCAACAAAACCCTAACAAAACAAGGCAATTCCACTGCATATTATCTATCGATAGAATGAAAAGCAAAAATTTATTTAATGGGTTAACAGACAGTGACTGATTCTATTAAAAAAAAAGAAGTTTCCATAGTACTACAGCTTAGCCTGCCCCTGAAGTGCTCACTGGTCAGAGCAAAGCAATCTTCACAATATACATGTTAATAGCTGTTGATGACTCTACTGTGCATGTAATTATATTTATTATAGTACGTGTCAAAGGTAGCAGCCATTCTAAGACTCACTTTATGCATGATTTTCAAGCCGTTATCAACTGTTGGTTTGCACAGTTCTCTAGCTTTGTTCCTTCTATTTCAAACAAATAGTAAAAATTTCAAATAAAACTGCAAGAAGCAGCTGCTTTAGCATGAGCTCACTCTTCCAGGTCATTATTTGCCAAGCTGCCTCTACATTTATTCAGCCAAGTTACAATTTTTATCTCCAACAGGAAACGCATTCAAGTATTTTTGGGAAAAGAAATCAGAAAGGAAGTTATTACAAACCATACTGAACTACACTAACAGGAATCCTGCTACCAGTAAAATTTCTGCTAAGGGTTACTGCTACTGGCAAGGAAGGTTAATGTTCTGGAGACAGACAGCTAATCTGAGTTGGAAACCAACTGGGGCTCCATTTGGCGATAACAACTGCAGAGAGGTGCCTGAAGACAGCTTTTCTTGTGCCCTGTAATTTGCAGCTTGTTTGCTGCCCCAGCTGAGCAGAAAAGCAGAATTCAATGCACATGGCATTACTAATGTGACTAGCAGAACACAGTACTGCTGTCTCCAAAGCTGGCAAATACATGACAACATGATTACAGCACTTCTAAGGAAGAAAAAGGATTCAGGTCAACTAAGCATGCCAGGGCAAGAATCAGAACATCCTGTCTGGGTACCCTTTCACTTCAAATGTGAGTTCTGGGCCTCAGCAAGGTGATTCAGAGTGCTTCAAATAGGCACCTACAATGCCTATCACCAGAGAAAGGCAGACAGAAATATATTCCACTCTCAGGCTTAGTAAGTTACCAACTAGACCTAACTAGCAGAAGTCTTAAACTTAGCTATGAGCTCTGGCTCCTCTCTGGAACTTAGGCTTCCCTGACTGGACTGCATGTTGTATACCTGATTCCCAAGAGGATGAACAGCACAGCCTTTCCTATGGGAAGATGCCTTTGATAATGCAGGCAAAGGAGATGGAAGAATGGTGGTCTGATGAATCACAAGAACTTTGCAGAGCACTGTATACTCCAAACAAAAAGACTTCTTACCATAGAATCTTTCTTTTAGGGTATCTGAGGTCAAGAAAACTGATATGAATTGATTTTTGATACATGCAGTGCTACAAAACTACCCTTGAACTTGAGCACGTAAATTTTCTTAAGCCATTACATGAAACTCAAAGGATCTGAATGTACTTCAGGAAGAGCAGGAAAAGGAAATACCAAAATTTCTATCCGTTACAGACATACACACCAGAAAACACAAGTATTAATAGAAAAGATGACTTCCTGAAGTCAAGGCGGCATTTTTACATGACTAGATATTAAAAAAACAACACAAACTTTTACTTTAGATGTAGGAAATATCATTTTACATTTATGTAAAGAAAAAAAAATAAAGGACACAGTATATAAATCTCACTGAACAAATCAGAAAAAGCAGCAAGTAATACATACATGAACTATCTACAGTGGAAAATATTTTCCTCTGTGCTAAACTTTAAAAAAATAATTGAAGTCCCTTTTATTGTAATAATGAACCTTAAATTACTGTGTACCTGTAGAACTGCATAACTCCTACACTTAAATGTCCAAAACTGTGAAAGACTGAGAAGAACAAGAACAAACAAAAGAAGTTTGTTCTGCTTTCACTTTGCCTACAATGTATTCCAATCTTTATTCACACTGAACATCTGATTTCAAACACCAAAGTATTTGCATTTATAACAAAGCTCAGGCAAGAATGAAATTTCTTTTATGAGCTCAGAAATTTTACAAGCAGAAATCTTAGTACCATCCTAAAGAAAGTACAAATATCAAAGAAAACAGTAGTTTCTTTGATGTAAATTCTTGCTTTATATTAAAGGATAAACTAAGTTAAAAAATCCAGACACCTTACTTTTACAGTATGCAGTCCAGCACTATTTTTAAAAGAAGTAATGTAGCCAAACCAATTAAAAAAACAATTTTAAAAAGAAGCTAACTGACACAATGAGGTTTGGTTATTCTTCAAGAGCTGCAGGCTTCAAACAAAAAGGTTGTGTCCCTGGGAAGAACAAAGATGTAGTATGTGATTAAAAATAATTATTTCTAAGCTTGTATGACTTCACTCGGTCTAAAGAAAATGCAGACTTCTAAAATCACTTTCACTTAAGCTGTGTTATTTGGAAGGAAACTGTTTTGTGCAGCATGACTTTCATCTATTAAGAATGCTTTTTATAAACTTGGACATTAGGGATATTTGAGTAAGGATCACTGTTCTTCAGAACATGAGCATTCAGACTCTTAACAATTGCAAATTAGGTGGTTGGCAAGAATTTTTATCAGCGGCTGTAAGTCCCCCACATATCCTTATGTTATCTTGTTGAAGTCCACGAAAATACAGCACACCAGGGTAAGTATCACTTAATAAAACAGATTCTGTCAAAAATTTCAAAGAAACTTGAAAAAAGTCTTGTTAATGGAAGATAAAAGTGAGATGAACCCCTCAGGTTAACTTAAGGAGATCAAGACATGGAAAACCCCTTCCAATTTTCATTACATGCCAGACTGAAATTTAATTCTTTACCTGAAGGAAGACTCTTAACCATGATTTATAGAGGACTCTGGATTTCTTAAATATAATAATAATAATAATGATAATAATAGAAAGCCTTTGTACTCTCATCAACCATAAACTAGCACCTGTATTTCATATTCCTCTTTTCTTTCTGTTAATTGTACTTCATAGAATATTTTGGAGGAGGTCGGGGGTAATTCAGAACATTGGTTTGGTATTGACACTGTACACAACTTTTAGATTTTAATTGTTTTCCTATCAACAACAACTTCTTTGTCCTTTCACTATATTTTGAAGAATAAAAATAAAAAGTAATAGCCTTTCAGTAACTTTCAGATTTTCCTCCAAAACATTTAGTTCATTAGCTTAGTGACTGGCAAGTTAAACAGACTTTTTGCACCTTAAGTTAAATAAACATTAGTTGATTTAATAAAAGCATGTCTTCCCTTGCTTATGAACAGGTATTATAGAAAGTTTTGCTTCTTTATGAGCATTTGGGTTGAAAGATTTCCTGGTTCTTTTTAAATTTTGCATTATTTTTCCACTTCAAATTCCAATTTGAACAGAGTGACAGTTTTCTGACATATTTCACAAAGGGTTTGGGCTATTTTTCCATGTCGTTCCCAACAGAGAACACTCTTCCACAAAACTAAAAATAATTTAACAAAAAGCAGCCACAAAAGTTTGTTTACAAGTAACTTGCAAACCTCAACATTTGTTGCAGCTTTTAGCAACTTGAGAAACATCCAGTCATGTTTAGGTATCTTGGTATTAAACCTACCTCTCTGAAAGAACAAAAGGGCTACCCACTCTCCCCTGAAGCTGGCTGCCTATGTACAGTCCCTGCAAGAACGTGGATGAGTTATTCTTAATTCCTGCTCAGCTGGTCACCCCAAGATCCAAAATGCCTGCAGTTGCTGCGGTGGCTTCTCTTTCCTACACAGCTGGAAAACAGCTTATTTTGGCATTGATTTGTTCACTCCCAAGGCCACTCTTATTCATTTCTGCAGTCTCAAAGAAAAAGACCAGCACAGTGTGCAATACCCTGCAAGCACATCCCAGTTGCAAGTTGAATAAAATCTATGACATTCTGGCAAAAATCCCTAAGTGAATTATAGCCAGCGAAGTCAGCCCAGCCTGGTAAGAACCAAAGGTTAGGCAAACAAGAGTCAACACCAAATATGCTCAGCTCACCACTGACAGTTCTCAAGAACAGTTCTGTGCCTCTGTCAGAAGGGGTTTAAACACAATCCCACCTTCAAGGCAAACAGTTGACCTCAAAAGGCCTCTTCTAGCATTCTGTTTTGTTTGTTGGGTTTTGTTGGGTTTTTTTAAGGAAGAAGTCAGAAAGGCTACTACATCTTTGCAAGATCAGGGCCTTAAGAATTATTTATAACTGCAGCTGCACTCACTGAGAAGTAATGGGATTTAATTAATACTATGGTACTTGCCTGCACTAAAATTCAACAGTATTATTTTTGTAATATACATGTTAGACATCTTCTTACTTGTTAGAGGCTGAAGCGTGTTCTAGCATCTGTTTTATTACCCTTAGCCTGCCAAAATTCTTGAGGTTCTCCTAATTACTCTATCTTCTTTTAAGGTACTACAACTATGAATTTCAGACTTTTGTCTTCAGTTTCTCTTAGATGTACTTTTATAGCGACAACTATTTTCTCTGCCACTTCAACTATAGCTACAAAAACATTAAACTCTCCTAAGTGTGGGTTTAAAGCCAGAGAGGCTACTTAACATAACTTAGAGGGGAAGGAAAGTAAACTATCCTGTTACCATCAATGAGAAACTTAGACTTTTGAAGTAGGATCAAATTTCCACGGAAACGACTTGCTGAAAGCTGACAGAAACAAAATTACTGTGGCTAAGTTTACAGAAAGAAAAATCGGACACTGTGAATTAAGTCTGGAGCTCCTCCTGCTGTTCAACTTACAAAACAGCAGAAATGATCAGTAATGACTGCAAAAGCAGAGCGCAAATAAAGGCAACCTGGTATGACAGCAAATGTCATTAAAATTCAGTAGTCCAAACGCATGTGAATATCCTATGTTCTTCAGAAGTACCCAGCTCTTAACACTAATTATGAGGAATCTAATGAAGAATTTGTTTCCCTAATCATCTTCTAATACAGAATAAACATATTCAGAATATAAGATATATAAATACATTTAAAATATACAACATAAATAGATATAAAACAGATGCATCAAAAATGTCATGAGTTTTGGTATCATTTGGGACAAACTGATGTAGCTGGTCAAAACATGGAGAACTAAAGAGGAAGTAAAAGATCACATCAGGATCACGTTGCCTAATGTTTGTTCTCAGCATTTCTGTTTGCAGGAAACAGTGAATCTTTCTCAATATATACATACATCATCCCATCTAATATTTCTTGCACCCTTTAGTGGTGCATGTGCAACATATTAGAGCATTGTAAATTACTGAATAAAAAAATTAAACCACTGTAGTCTTTCCTTATGCCTAGGTTTGTGAAGATAATCTGCATCTCATGCACCTGACTATATCTAGGAAACTATGGCTCTGTAGATCAGCTGGAGCAACAGTGATAACGGTAGTTCAAAGAAAAACCCAAAAGCATCATTTGCTTCCCTTTCAACAAAAACATTTTACAGCAAAAAAAAAAGAAATTCCTAACAATACAGAAATCCACCACAGAAACTACTACTGAGTCTCAAAACATGACAGACAAAAATGTAAGCCATGCTCTGCTCACAGCATGTTAGGACTTCCTGTAAAAGATAAAGCTTTTTTCTTCCAAAAAAGAGAAACCCTTGAAGAACAAAATAATTCATCTACTGAACAAAGAATATTGAGAATAAGAGAAATGCATAATAGGTAAATATATCTTGTTTGAAAACATATATTTTTAATACCATGATGCAAAAATGCAAAATAAAATAGGATACAATAAGTATAAATATTTTATTTTTTTATAAATAAAATGAAACACCATACAATTAAAAAAAACAAATCCACAAACCAAAAACAAACCCACAAAAAAACCCAGACAACACCACTCTTATTTAGAGACATAATACTACAAGATAACTGGCTCCAGAAGAGAGTAACAACAAACAGCTGAACTCCCATCAGAAAAGTCAAAACTCCCATCAGAAGCTTTGTGACAGGTATGTTTCTCATATTCCAGTTACAAAAGTGTTGAACATACCATAGCATCCATGGGGCATTCAAGAAAGGATGTGATCATACAGCGGTAAAAACAAACACAAGGTAAAGGATAGTAGATTCACACTTATAGAGGTAACAGTAAAACTAGCACAAGTTAAATACCTACAATACGGACAGAATAACTCTAAAGCACTGTTAAGTCACTGCAGATCAAGAACTTTTCCCAAAGAGAGACCACTATACAGAACACAGGACAGTGAAACACCTAAGCCCTTGGGTTTTAGCAGAACACTGCTACACATGAAGGAGAAGAAAACTACTTTGTCTTCCCTGTCTTGTAGATGTTGTATACCTGCCAATGAAAAGTACCCCTGCCTAAACTGGAGGGAGAAAAAGGTTGGGCCTCAATCCTGCACTGTAGTCAGGGTTGTCCTACGTAAGTTCAGGACATTCTTCATACTGATCCAGCTGCCAGACCTGGTGCCTGAATAAACGAAAAATAGCAAAGATACATTGCCAATGCCTTGGTCTGTTTTACCTGTAGCTCTCCCTTCATAAAGCTGCCTTTCAATTTTTAAAGTAACTGAACTGCGTCTTTTACAAAGCTCCACAAGAAAAGGAAATATTTTTCTTCCTAATGCCAAGATGAGCAGAATAATCTATATGTGATCATCAGCAACTCAATTATATGGTTAGCTTTATGAGATGGTCCAAGAAGGACAGTAAGACAGTATCAGAAGATACTCCTCCAGTAGGAGAAAGAAACAAACACAGACCCTTTTACACCTAACGCTCTAATCCTTATGGGACACACTAATTCTGAAAACAGGGAAAGCAGACATTACAGGAATTACAGAAAATAAATAGGATACATAGTCAATAAATTTCATCATTTTACAGTAATTAAGTACAGTGTATCAATTTAATTATTGCTATTCTGAAGACACTATACAGGCAAGGTATAGGAGATCTGCAAACTACAAGATTATTATCTTGAATGAGTATGACAGTGCTCTTCCACAGACTGCTAGTGACCACTGTTAGGATGGAATTTGGAGCTAGATGGACCTTGACTTTCCTCCAGTATAACCACTACTTCGCTCCCACTTTCACAGAAGGGTGTCTGCTACCTATTCATTTTGAAACGAAAACAGCCACTCCCAGGCCATGCCATAAACAAGCAATCCATACATACACTATTGAATGCTGCATGCTCCGGCACTGGCTACCAGAAACAGACCCAGCAGCTCGACATCCCATTCCCTTCCCTGCATGGCAAGTTCTGCACACCCAGGACACAAACACTGCCGCACATACACAGGTCAGTTCTCACCTGAGCACTCAGTAGCTTAAGATGAGGCCAATATTAGATCTGCTGCTCATAAAACTACTGCCTCAGTAACAAAGTACAAGAAAGCAGCAGAACAGCCAGGCCAACTACTGTCAGGCCTTCCATGCTGTGCCTATACTGCCCTAGCCTTCTGACAGAGTAAACTACTACTTTCACCAGATACATCCAGTCTAACTTTATTTAAAAAAAAAACAGAAAAAAAACCCAAAAAACCAAAAACCTACAACTCTGCAGTAAAGGAAGATTTTTCCTCCCCCTCTTGTGAGAAAGCACAACTTTAAATGATCTTTTCCAACACAAACCTAAAAGGTCACTGCTGCTGATCGAATAAAGGCAACATGTAGGGCTCACGTCTTTCAGAGCTGGCACCTCATTATGTGCAAAGGTCTTGTGCACTGTTTAAGTCTGTGTAGAGGATTTATTTCCCAGTCTTTCCAGAACAGATGAGAATGAATGCTATCCATAAACAGTGAAGATCTACTCAAGAAGTTGCTATTTCAAGTCTGTAGAAGGGGATGACAGTTACATGTTCAGTAATAAGTACGTTATGGTTAAAATATGAAGAGGTGGATTGTATTTAGTGATCAAAATTTATTTTTAAACATTACTTCATCTCAGCTAAGAGGTAAAAGCAAAACAAGCGTAAGGATTTGCTAGCTGTTTTGAAACCATTTGATCCTCTTACATCTTCAAAGACGGCCCATACTCCACTGTAAAACAACAAAGGAGCCAAAACCTTCTAAAGGCACTCCAGCAGTAACTGAGAAATATTACAAACAACTGCCCCACCAGATACCCTTTATTTTTTCAAACTGAAGTACATCTTCAAAGAAGGAAATCCTGTTTACATTGAGGACTTTCTTTATCCTTACTGCAAAGAATGAAATAAAGACACTCATTTACATTAGAATCACGAACATAAGGAGCTTACCTCTCAGCACGAAGGAGGCCACTGTAGTAAGGGTGATCCCACGGCATCAGCTTCTGAAAGAGAATTCCAGCTTATAAGTACAATAATGGACAACAAGTGAACCCAAAGTAATAGTTTTGCTTCCTTTGAATATTTCTGCAGTTTCAGCCAGTCACAAAACTTTAAAACATAATGGGAAACATTCAGTGCTAAAAACATAATCAGAAATAGCACCATAAATATTATTTTATTTTTACACATTTTTACACATTTGCATGAAGATGGTACTTGTTCCAGTAATGGGACTTCATACCAGATTTCAAGAAATACACTTAATTCAAATAGAAAGATAAAACTAGCTATGTGCAGAATTAGAATACATACAATACTGTATGCAAACTGGACATGCATCAAACCTGAATTGCAGCCTTTATTTTTCAAATTAGCCAATTAATTCAAAATAAAGTAATATTCACATTCACCATTTTATGTTCTGGTATCTTAGTATCATTTTGCATAAACCAACAGCTATCTTGCATCCAGTGCTTGGTTTTATTACAAACAGCAGCTAAGCAGTCAAAAAGCATTGGAAGACAGAAGCTTCTCTTTCTAACTACACTGTGTGTTCTTCACTGAAATAGTTATTGTTTCTTGTAGAACAAGGTTAGCTTATACTATATTTTTAAAAAGAAATAAAACAGAAAACTACACATAAAATTTAACTTACTGAATCCTGGGGGTTGAGCTTCATCTTCATCTTCGTCATAATTTCAAAATCTTTCTGAGTTCTGAAAAATATTTTTATGGTGAAAGTGTTAGAGAAAGATTTTTGGGCAATTGAATACAGTACATAATAATATGTCTTACGAAAATGCCCATCATCAGATATTGACAGTACTATATAAAATGGCAGGCCCATATATACTATGGTAAAACAACTTTTCCATTCTGTTTCTGTCATTCAAGTACCTCCAAATCAAACTTCACGTACTCTGCTGTACACCTCCAAAGCATTTTCTTTTTTAAAATACACCTCATTTATGCATAGTGATGAAACTGTCTTGTGCTGTGTGGAACTAAAGGAGGCAAGAAGGATGAAAGGGAAATTTCCTTATAGATTAAAATATATGGAGTTGTGCATATGGGGAGAAGACCAGAACAGACATTCTTCAACACTTAAACTCGGTTGTCTTGTTTGCTGTTGCCTGTATTTCCTGGCATACCATTCACTGCATTCAGCGCTGGGTGCTCTCTAATCATAGATGCAAAATTTATTCTAAGTCAATAGCTCCCCTCAAAACTCTGAGAAAGTCTTGCTTTTTGCTTCATCAGAGCATATAATAAGCAGCACTGACTTACAAGTCCCTCTATTCTTGAAATAAAGATTATGGTTAGAAAAATGCCTTAATGACAAAGACATACCTTTCAGACAACTGGTCAGAAAGCTTCTCTAGAAACTCTCTTACTGTCTCTAGAAGTAAAATAAGGGGAAAATAATAAGAACGTGATTTCTTCCCTTAAAAGAGGTTAAGTTTATATCAAAACATTCCAAGCAAAACAAGCTCCCTTAGAACAACAAACTACTCCTTTGACCACTGTGCCATCATTTCAAGAGAATTTAATACCACATTTACTTTGTTACATGCTGGGATAATGGCAATTTTATAATTGAAGGAGTGAGCACTGATTCTGACAGAAACACTGGTTCTTACTCAGCACTGCCTTTTACATAAGGCATGAGCACTGCACACAGTAAAAAGTAACAGCACTGAAGTACCATGTGCAAACTTAGCAAAAGAAACTAACAATTTTTGATCTCAGACCTAACACAGTGCATCTGATTTCTCAGCATGCCCTTCCACACGTGCCTTATACCTGGATTTTTGGCCATTGTTCCCTGAAGAGCCCTGTGGGCAAAGGTGTCATACCCAACCAACTGTGCCAGACTGTTTCGGCTAGCAAGCAATTCTTCTAAACGGCTCAACTGCTCAGTATTTGGGTGAAGAAAAATCTTGTAAGCAGCTTCTCTCACCTAATAAAGAAAGAAATTAAAAGGTCACATTAATACATTGCAATTTTTAAGGGACACAAGTGATGAAATTGAAGTTTTACAATTCTCTGATCTGGCATTACAGCTGTATTTCACCGATATTGATGGGAAAAGGCCTAAAGCCTTCTAACAATACTGACTGCCTGACAATTACAGCTCTGAGCCATTAAAGATGAAATGAGGAAATGCAGTGAGACAACAGATCACGACTGCCAATAAGGATCCTGTTCATTGCCTCCCTCCTTCTGCCAACATCTGTGCTTCTCAGTCCACTCTGTGGGCTATCTTAACTCACTGAAACTTTTGAAAATAAACCCAAAAGAAAGCGTTATTTCTTTTGAAGTAGCAAGCTATTAGTCTGCCCATCTGACCATGGACAATCAAGCCTTTCTCCTACTTCTGGTTTGTTTGGTAACATTTATAAGTCTCAAATAAAATTAAAAAAAAAAAAATCACCTCAAGCCTCAGAAAGTTTGGTAGAATGTTTTTTATGTTTCACTGCAGATGATCTTTATTTTGTAAATATGAAATAGGCTGAAAGAATACAGCAACAACTTCTGCTTTCTCCGTTTGAAATAAGCTTCTCTCTTTGGAGAGTATATTCAACAACAATGTAGGTCTTGGGTTTATAAAAAAACATGACTATAATATTCACAAATCATTTCATACCTGCTCTGTTCTAGCAGGCTTTTATTTTTTAAAAAAGGCAAATAAAGTAAGGGAGGTGATTCCCCTTCCTTGAACAAAGTTCAGCAGTGTGCCTTTGCAGCAAAGGCCAAGAGCATAATGAGCCCTATTAGAAAGAGCCATCTGTTTCATGGATGGGATTGCTTCCCTCTATTTGGTATTGTCCAGACTACATTTGTACAGAGTAGATTTGGGTTATGCAGGACAAGGAAGACACTGACATACTGGAGTGGATCCAGCATAGGACCACCAAAATGTTTAACGGCTGGAGCATGTAACAGAATGGAGGCTGAGAGTGCTGAGTTTGCTCAGTCTAAAGGAGAAAAAAACCAAAGAAGATCTTAATTCTCATCTACTCAGTAGTACAGCATGCAGTACAGCAGTGAACATGCAGCCAGACTGCTATTGGAACTGGAGAGCAAGAGAAGGAGATGTAATGGACATAAGTACTGGAAGATCAAAAACTCCTATTTAATATCAGGAAATTAAAAAAGAAGTGAAGATGGGCAAACACGCTGCCCAGAGCAGTAACGGAATGTCCATCCATGGAATGGAAAGTGTTCAAAACTCAACTGGACATGTCACTGAGAAACCTGATCTACTTGATCCTTCTCTGTACAGGATCAGACTCAAACTGACAAGCTCCAGAGGTCACTTTCAAAGTAAATTGTATGATTTCCAAAGACCTTCTCCAAAGATCTGGCTCAGAAGACTGCATTCTGTAATTCATTAAATGAGGGGGTTTTACCTATCTGGTTGTTCAGCAGTGAGGACTCTAATCTGCTACCTTGGATTGCTCCATAGCCTTCCTAGGAATCAAAATAAAGCTGTCTGTAGTTCCCCATTTGGTTTTTCTGACCTTTCTGAAGGTGGATGGAATATATTATTCACACTAGTCATTGTGGTCTTCCCTGATCTTCACTGCCTACCAAAGACTGCAAGCCTTTCAAGGACAATAGCCAGCTCTCTCTGGACCCCTGGATGCATCCCATCTACTCACAAGGACTTGTACAGGTTGAGTGCTCTCAAGTAATTCCAAACTGTATCTTGATCAGCTGCTGGTTGTACTTCTCTTTGAACCCCTTCCCTAAGCACAGTGAGCTGGGAGAAGTCACTGGTGAGAGGCAAAGAAAGCAATCAGCATCTCGGCCTTATCTACATCTGCTGCCACTAAGTCACTCACCTTGTCCTTGTCCAGCCTTTTAGTACTAATTGCTCTTCTTCTTGCTTTTGATGTCCCTTGCAAGTATCAACCACACTTGAGCTTTGGCATTTCTGACAACATCCCTATATGTACAGGCAATATTTCTAAATTCCTGCCCTGTATCTGTACCTGCTTCTACCTCATGCCTGCTATCTTTTGAACATGAAGCTTTGTCAGGAGTTCCCTGCTTGCCAAGCCTGGTTCCCAATATATCTGCTTGGCTTTCTAAAGATCATGATGCGCTTATACTGAATATCTTAGTACCCCTGTGTTATTGAATAAGCTGAAGTCTGCTTGCCTGAACTCCAGGGTCTGTATTCTGCCCCTCTTCTTCCTCAATCCATTCAGAATCATCACCTCCATTATTTCATAGCTGCTACAGCCAAGGCTGACATTTATTATTATGTTCTAAATCAGTTCTTCCTTGTTTGTCATAATGTTATAATCATAAATCATATGCATTTGTCTCAGTAACAAGTAAAATAACAAAATTTTGTTATAGAGTACACCAAAGCAAACTCAGGGAATACACACCAGATCATCAGGACAATCAGCATGCAGACCAGCAATTTGCAAGTAATTGCCTTCAGCTGAAAAATTACACCAAATACGCTCTGGTAAAACATGTTTGTCAATCTTGTTGGGAAGGTGAGCTCCTGTCAGGACTTCATTACATAAATCCAGTATTTTGACGTTGAGGTTGACTGCCTTTTTACGCTGTAAGAAAAACAAAGTACAAACCACATAGCATCTTCAGTACAAGCAGAACTCGAAGGTTCTAAAACCTTAAAGGACTTTTCCAGAAATGAAGCAGGAAATACAGCATTTAAGGTTAGACCTACAGCATCAGCAAAATCCTAACATAGGGCTGACGTCAACAGGATCAGATGCTCATACAGATCTATAATTTCATACAGGATTGAAATTTGAAAACAAATGCCTGTGTTTCTGCTGTAAGAAAATGTACAGTGGAGTTTTAGAATAATTTACCTAAGCTTTGCTAACTGCTTGGCAAGCATTTATAAAATTATGCTTAGTATGACTGCTATGTAAAATAGAGTGGAGAAAAAAAAGGAAGCATCATTGAGATGGATAAATCCTACTAGTGTCCTGAAATACATGTGGAATTACAATTCACTTTTTACTGTTTGTATTGCACTATTTCCTGTAGACCAAAAAGCATTTGTGGTATTACAACCTTTCCCTGAGGAGTTTGCGATTTAGAGTGTTATCACCATACATTACAGTATTTCACACGTTTAACCTTACTGTAAGATCTGCTTCAGTGAATTTGCTCATGTTAGTAGAGTATGATTTCTATTGCCTGCGGGTTCACAGCTCAAAAGAAAAGGCGAAGGGTATAGATACAACATACTTGTAAAGCCCCAAAAATTGACAAAACCTGCAGATCTGTCTTCCCATTCCATTCTTACTCTTAAAAACACATCTTTTGAGTTTTATTTCAGAAAGCAGAAATTCTTTGTAGCAGAAGTAAATCTCAACGACAGCGAAGGATTTCTGAAGTCTGAAATGAGAACTGAAAAGAAACACTGAGCAGCAAGGATAGAAGAAAAGCGAAATAGATAGGGCAGGAAGAGAAAAATGTGCAAAAAGAAGGTGCAAATAAAATTTTAACTGAAAGGGAACAAAGTACTGTAGAACCAACAGTCAAATCAGAAATAAAACCCAGAGTCCAGGTTTCAGAGTTGTTCTTCGCACAAAGATAATTGCAAAACTACATTCTAGTAGCATTTTCCAGGTAACAAAACACAATCACAACCATGATCTTCAGAGTAACTTTTGTCATATAAATCTGGTAAAAAAGCCTTTGTAGAGATCTTTTGGGAGGGGATGACTCAAATAAACTAGGTATTAACTTTATACAGGGACATGAGCTATGAACAAACATCCAACAGAGCATCCATACCACAAAGCATGGTGAAAGCTGACTGTTTTGGCAAATCTGATTCTGGCTACTGTGAAAGCATATAAAAGCTTCAAGAGAAGTAGTCAAACCATGTCTAGACATTCAATTTTGAACAAGATTTACAACTTCTGATTACATAAGCACTAAAAGAGAGCCTGGCCACACACCTGATCCCTTCTAAAACACTCTTCTTGATTAACCTGTCACCATAGTGCACAGGGTGCTGGTTTTCCTTGTCTGTAAGCAGGTTGTTCAGACAGCTAAGCTACTATTTTAAGTATCTGATGCAGACACCAATCAAAGAAAGCAGAACCCCAGGTCTTGCTTACAACTCTTCAGAACAAAGGAACAATGAGGGACAAACTAGGAAGAACAGCCAGTTAACATCTAAAAGACCATTAAAAAACACAGTAAAAAACAAGTGACTCAAAATAGACAAAATTAATCACTGCTGAGAAGACAAGATTCCACAGAGGACAATGGAAATCTTGGAAAACAAACTGGCCTAGAATCACATGATTCATGTCCCACATGTTTTATTATCTGGTCTTTGGTAGTAAGACAAATTTCTGTTCATATATTGTAGTCAAAAGTTACCTTTTCTTCATCCAAATGAATGCCACTGATTTCAAAATCAAACATAAAAAGTTCTGCCACTCGCCTAAAAATACAGTAAAGCCCTGTTAAAACAGCCTCATTTGACAATAAGCATAATTTCTTAACAGATTTTGTCCTTAGTAGCTATTTAGGTTTCATGTCTTTTACAGAGAGTAACAACGCTTATATGAGTATTGTTATTATGGACACAGACTTTCTATGTTTTAGGTCCAGTTTACTCAGTGAAACAGGATTTTTCCATTGTTGTTATTTTAGTCATCTGCATTGAAAATATACTTCAAAATAATTCCATTACATTAACCTAGATGTTAAACCAATTTGTGCAAATTACCATATTAATCTGACACTCCATTTATTCTAACAAGTCAGAAAAAGACATCTTCAAATTTACCATCTTTCACAGTGGGGAAAGAAGAAACAAACTTACTCAAATATTAAGCTTGTCTACCCATGGCAGCGATGAAATAATTCGAAGCTATAACTGAATAAGCAGCTAATAAAACATTTTACAGCAAGCATAAAGTAAGCTTTAAATAAATATACTGATAATCTGGTTTGAAAGATGTAAGACTATAAACTGAAATCAAGTTATATAGTCTGTTCCCTGTTTTTACTGCTAAAACACTGATATATACACCACAGTGCAGCACCTCATTTTAATCAAAATGGTGTTATCAAAGAAAATCTTAAGTTCTCATTTTTTGTTTTTACAGATCTCAGTCATTCGTCTTAAACATATCTTATGCTGTACAGTCACAGAGACATCCTCCAAGAACACATACCTACAGGGTTTCTATCTCCTCTCCAGGTAATTTAACAGTGATGACTAGGTTAGTAACAGAGATGTAGTATGTTTTCCAGTTGTAGTAATTAATTTAAGAGAACATAATATAAGAGCATTAAGGAATGATATATTCCATCTAAACATCAAAATTTATAAGCATTACTAAGTACCTGGTTTCTGGATCTAGGGAATTCATAACAACTTCATCAGCTAGCAGACGTCTCAAACTCTGACACAACTCAACATCTGTATTTAATCTGGAAAGAACAGAGTAAAAGAATCACACATTAACAGCAAACACTGATATTTCAGTCTCTTGGTTTTAGTCATTCAAAGGCAGAGCTGATGTTACTGAAATAACATTAAAAACCGAGGACTGCATTTTCAAAATGCTTTCTGGTTCACAACCACACTTAAAATCTACAAAATTTGTACACAAAGGATGTGTCAAAAAACTGGCATGGAAACAGGTCTTGTGCATCCAATAGGAAAATACTTCTGGATGGCATTTTGTGGCAAACATGTGCAAGCCTAAGACTGACAGTTTATTTTTTATGCACAAAGTCATGGCAAGAGCATAAGGGTGGGAGAATTGTTTTCTCATCCTTATTTTGAAAGGACTCCATGAAAGAAAAAATCTGTGCTCAAGTTTGCCATCAGATAAATGTGCTGCTGGCTGCCACTGAAGTAGACTAATAGCTTAATACCCTCAGAACATTTTCTGATGCTCATCACTGTACCTAGACCCAACAATGTCATGTCTATCCGATCTGGGGTCATGTTAACTACAAGCATGTATGTTGACCTGGATTACTGGGTGGGAATCACAGTGCAGAATGAAACATACATACATGCATAGATCAGCAGAACTGCAGTAGGCAGCAGCCCTCAGCCTGTATAGTCCTAAGCACTAACTTCTTCAATCAGCTGACATGCTGACAAACCCAGCACTGTCAAAAAGTGCCTAAAAGCAGATACATATTGTAGTAGCTCCTGAGGGATACCTTTTGTTCGTGAAAATGAACATTGAACAATAGTTTTGATCATTTACAGTAGTTTATGAGCCTACTGGGTTATTTTGTGAATATTTTCTTCTTTCTACATATTTTAAATCTGAAGCGGCATTCAGGTATTAAAGTCCTGCTGTTATAGATGATGGTGTGTTCCATCAAATCATATATTTCAAAGTTTTGAAAAACCCAGTTTCAAGTAAAAGGCTTCCCAAACACACCGACAAGACCAAATTTAATCTTACATTTCTCTTTTTAGCTACCCATTTTACTCACAAGGCTTACTAAATGAACTGATGCACTGCTGTACTCCTCAAAGTATAAAAGACTTCACTTCCTCTACAACTTACCATGGGATAGCAAGTCCACTAGTCACTGCCTCCACTGTTACAAGAGCGAAGCAGCAGACTGGGTCACTTTCACAGTACTGCTTGATAAAACTTAAGAAGGCTACTCTTGAATGCCACAGGAAGGGCAGATACTGAAAGGACACTATTTGCAGATTAAAGATCTTTCCTTTTCACTTTCTCTGCAGCAAGAGCAGAAGAGAAGCAAATCAATTCACTGTGGTCAAGGACCACAGAAGTAACTTTCAGGATTTAAGTTTTAAGATATTAAAAAAACAAAACAAAACAAAAAAAAAAAAAAGACCTGTAGAAGAGCCAAACTTCAGAAACAGAAGTCTTTAGGAACATGTTCTATGAAACGGAGTTTTAAATAAAGCATAGGCATGCCAGAGTAGACCAGGCATATACCACAGCCCTAAACAGCCCTGAAAGTCAAGGGATCAGCAAATCAGAAGAGAAAGGGCTGTAAAATATAACAGCTTAAATATTAAAAACAAATTAGTGTTTTGTACATACACTTTACAACAGCCAGTTAACTGTCACAAGTCCTAGAAAAATGTGGCTTTGAGTCTTACAGGTTCAGTGATGTGGAGTCAGTTGATAACTTAAAAACTATTCAGAACATAAATTGAAAGTAAAATAGAATACACTTTCATGAGATAATGTAACAAAGCTAAATCCTTTAAGTATCTGTAACAACAAGACTGAGGCTTTATTCTCATGTGTAAATCCTTCCCACGTATTTTTTTTGTTGATTGCTGCTGCCATAGATGATCATTCACAAATTTTTAAAGATGCATATGGAAATAGCACACAAAAAAGCAGAAAACCTACTTCTCTACCATAGTACCAATATTCCTGCAAGCTTCTTCAGCAGCTTCTCTGAATGCAAAGTCAGGATGGGCAATTTTCACAAAATCCGCCTGACAGAAGGAAAAAAACAGTGAGGCATCCACTTCTTAAGAAGATTTTTAGTATGCTGGGTATCTTAGAGTCTTTACAACATAGAGATACTCCAATGTATTTAAATGTTATTACAAAGGAATTTTTTTGAAGTAAAATCACAGCTAAGAAGAAAGCACACCACCAAAAGAGCCCAGGGTTTGTTTTTTGCAAACCCTTTTTACTCTTGTGAATCAAGTTACACTTTAACATCATTACCTAGTGGGAACAAATGTATTTAAAGAGAAAATCCCAAAGTTCTTTTGGATTCAGAACAGGGTTTTAAGTCTCCAAATACTTAAGGGAGTTCAGAAGGCTAGAAAGATGCTAAAAGGGGGATGGCTTGACTTTGTTTAACAGTATGATTGCAATTTGATTGAACAGGCAATCTTATAAATGTTAACACACTTGAGATTTTCACATAGAATAATAGAATAGTTAGGGTTGGAAACGACCTTCAGATCATCTAGTTCCAACCCCCCTGCCATGGACAGGGACACCTCACACTAAGCCATGTCGCCCAAGGCTCTGTCCAACCTGGCCTTGAACACTGCCAGGGATGGAGCATTCACAACTTCTTTGGGCAACTTGTTCCAATGCCTCACCACCCTCACAGTAAAGAATTTCTTCCTTATATCTAACCTAAACTTGCCCTGTTTAAGTTTAAATCCATTACCCGTTTTCCTATCACTACAGTCCCTGTCCAGCATCCTTATAGGCCCTCTTCAGATACTGGAAGGCTGCTACGAGGTCTTCACACAGCCTTCTCTTCTCCAGGCTGAACAGCCCCAACTTTCCCAGCCTATCTTCATATGGGAGGTGCTCCAGTCCCCTGATCATCCTTGTGGCCCTCCTCTGGACTTGTTTCAACAGTTCCATGTCCTTTTTATGTTGAG
>JANHGB010000868.1:0-16107 GCA_026283785.1 Coracopsis vasa | reverse complement strand
CATAAGCATTTATTTGTCTAGCCTGGCATGCATATGCATTTGTACACTTGGAAAGAAAGTATGTTAGAAAGGGAAATACAGGAAACTGTATTCACTCAGTACAGAGGGGAAGGCAAGGGAAGAGGAAGAGAGAAAAAGGTCTTAATCCCTAAAAGGGAATACATCCTTGAGCTCCAGTGAGTTCACTGCAACACTGCAGCCTGAATTCTTAAGATCTCTCTCATCAATTTGATCCTGAGCACGGTAAAGCCCCTGCACCTACATGGGGGGGACATGAAGATGACGCTGCCAATGCAACATGACCATTCTTCACCACTGTAATGAACAGCAGGAAGAGAAAGCAAATGAATGATTACAGCCCTTTCTTACTGTCACCCAGTTTCCTTTCAAAAGGAACTCCCTCAACAGGTAACCGGATGTGTGTGCATGACTGGTATGATGCATGCCAACAAACTTGGACATGCAGTTCTGCGTAGAATAAGCCACGAACCAGCTCTGCTTCAGGTGTTCTGCTCAACCTGCCTTTGAGAAAAGTTTGAGCTTCTACTAAGGCCATCAGAAAAATTGACAGATTCCAAATAAAACTGGTTTGGTATATACTTCCATATGCAAACCATTCATTTTAATGTTTTCAATTTTACTACCCTTCAATTACTTCTCCCAATCATAATCCATAGATTCACTGATAGAAATTTCTATCTTAAATCCAGAAATAAAGCTGCATGTCAATCAATGTCAGTGATGAAAAAGCTATTTTCGTAACATATAATTAGAATATAGGGTGTGATCTACTCAGAAAGTACTTTAAACAAAGATGCTAGTGAAATGATAACATAGTAACAAATGTTTTTAAGCTGAGTAATTTTTTCATACACTAGTTCTTCCTGTTGCACTAGCCATAACTCCTACAGAAGTCCACGGCTGCTTTGTTAAGGAGGTATTACAGTCAGTCAGGTGATGAGAGCCGACTGCATAAGCAATGGAACAGTTATTAGTCACACAGCCGAAGGCAGTCTCAACCGCTGCCAAAGTTTTTCTAGAAATGTCACTGCTACCAGGTCAACATTAGATGGCAGCAAATACCTGTAAATTAATAAAGGGCAAAAATATAGGAAACAGCATTAGGGGACAACTGTGCAACACAAAGCCCTCCAAATGCAGATACAGCCCTATCAGCCCCAGGAAACAGGCACCCAAGAATCCAGAGAACCTTTACCTCAAAACTTAACAAGAAACTAAACCAACCCAACAAAGGTCAGAGGAATACTTCAAGTGACATCCAAGACCAAACCTTAAAGCAATAAAAAGAACCCAAAAAACCAAACATGCCTTAAAATGATGTTATATAGGAAGTTCAAGGCCATCAAAAGAAGTGATTTAGTGACATCACAAGAGCATGGTTTGTCATTACCTACAGTGTATTACATGGCTCTTTACACCTCCCCCCGCTCTCCACCTTCCTCCTGCAATGATTAGGAGTTTGTGTAACTTCAACAACTACACTGCACTTCTGCATTATTTGCCAGTATTTTAATATCTCAAAGACATATTAAAATTAAATTTGCATGGCATATTACTCTGGTAAGAGGAAGAAACAGAATCTTTTGAAGTATTACACTTCACGTTTTCCTTTGGATCATTTTTATTTGGTTTCACTCAGCAGTGAAAAACAAAAAGGTTACAAACCTATAGCGCAGTAAGTGTGAAGCACTCTAAGTAACTGCTGCTATAAAATACAGCAGATTCACCAGAAGAGGCTGACTCCGCTTGCCCTGAGCATTTGCTAACCTGTATCCCATTCATTGATGTCACAGCCTCGGGGTTTTCATTAAAGGCCACTGAACATACGGACCACAAATTACCATCCTTTATTTCCTGGATGAAACAACTTAGCTCTGCTGGAAAATGTAGCTGGAGGCATGTCAACGCTAGAGGGGGGCAGCGCATCACACCAGATGAACACATCCTGCATTCCCTTCCAAGGAGCCACAATTAGAAAAAATCACTGGCCAGTGGAACAATTTGGGATTCCCAGACTTCCTGAACTATTATGGTATAAGTGAATGCAAGACAGTAATCTTATCAGAAGAGATAAGAAGCAAGCTAGCTCATTTCATTAATATGTGTCACTACATTTCATTAGAGCTTCAGAATGCCAGGAGTTTATCTCACTAGCCAACTAATAATATCTACATGGGGATATAATAACTTTTTTCAGCTCATTTGAAGTTGCAGTACTTCAAGACACATCTAAGAAGGCAAAAGTCTCAAAAATACACTCCAACAACAACTTAAGAATGTTGCAAGATGGCAGAGATGCTACTCAGGAAGAGAGTGCACATTATGCCAATACATTCTTAATATCCCTTTGGGCAAAAGACCTTTTTTAAGTCTCCTTTTACTGCCTCACAAAAGTCTTTGCTACCTCAGTTGCAACTCCAACTTAACACGGGAAACTATTACTTAATAACACAGAGAAAATTGGTAAAATATGAGTAAGAGTGAAGCCTGTGGTAACCATTCAGCACAGCTTTTTCACTGCATGGGACCAATTCAATACGTATAGAGTAAATTGCCAACCTACCTCCTTTCCGCAGCAGATAGATGGGCACAACATAAAGCATCACATGCTGGATGTAATAAATTTCCATTTCAAATGGAAGCTGTGGAATAAGGAAAATATTTGTAAATGTTTTTCATCACTGACACCTGAGTTTCAAGGAACCATTCTCATCATGACCCATGAAAAACCCTTCTGTTATTTCATTACCTATGTATATTAACAAAGAGATGACATTCATCGTCAGTGCTTTGAAAGTGCAGCTAAGTGTACCCATTCCATTCCCCTTGCCACAAATGCAGCACTTCGAGCAGACAATTCTCAAAATTAGCTAGAAGTACAACAAAGAAGGAATAAAATAAAATTGCTCTATTCCCTTTCTTAATTATAAATTACCATTAACAATGCAAAACCCTCAATAATCAAACCAGGAACTATACACATCCCATATGATAGACACCTATTTAGAAAGAAAAGATAATTGCTGCCTTCTGAGTGGTAAAATTCTCTTTACGGAATTCTATAAATGAGTTCTTTTATATATAAAAGTATATAAATAAATATATATGTCAGTAATTGCTGAGGAGACCTGTGCAAAAATCAAAAGACCTGATTTATAGCAATCTGCATGTATGCGTGAAACTTATAAGCTCCACAAAATATAAAATAATCAGTATTTTATTGGTTTTAAAGAGAAGCTGCAGAAGGATACATACAAACAAGTTAGCAGTTCATATTAAATCAGGTATTTCTCACCTGCTGACAACTTCTGGGAAGTCACAATTAGTGACATGCATTTAGTTGAATTCCTATCACTTCTTGGAGAAGTCAGACAGACTGTGCTAAAAATAACTTGAACCACAACTCTGAGTTTAATTTGAACCATTTAATCCAGACCCAAGTAATTCTAGCTTTTTATCAGTTAGAAAAGGTGATGCGCCGTATTTGAAAGTTATTCCCATCTGTAAGTGCCTTTGCCTGTATCTATTTGTCAAACTAAAGCAACGCATTTGAATCTGAAGAGTAGAGGAAAAGATTCAAACTCAAACTCCAGAATTCAGCTTCTTGCTGCAGCTCATTTATAGATCTGAAAAGACTTTGCCATTATTTTTCAGAAGTGAAAACTGAACAATACCACCACACACATATGAAATCTCGCAGGAATAACACAAAGCCCTGAGTTTTGGTTCAAACACAGCCTTATTCTATCATTCTACAGAGAATCCAGACACAAGTCCTGTAGTCAATAAACTGCTGGTAATTAATACAGTCATCTTTGAAATTCAACAATAATTTATATATCCTATTTTGAATGCCAAGGATGCTAAACCCAACAGCTGGATTCTGCTAGTCCTGGCATCCCCAGCTGCACAGTATCAGTGTCCTGATTACAACCTCCAAGATGTTCAGCCAGGTCTTGGGAGACGAAGCTAAAAAAAAAAAAAATTAAAAAAAAAAATAGAAAAAAGGCCCACAACTCTCATACAATCTCTTGGGTTATTTTATTCCAAGAATTCTGTATCAAAACATAAAACTAAGCAAGATAAGAGTATGTAAAAGTAAGAACTTCACAGAAGCTGTGAGGTTTCCTGAATCTGAGTCTTTTCTTCTGTCCCTTGTTGAAAGACACAGAGAGCAAAGTGAGGGAATCCAGATTATCCAGGAAGAGGCTAAAGCAGGCAGTATTCCTAACTGGAGAAAAAGCTGAACTTCTTCCAGTTGGAACTGACACACTTCAGAAACAATAGCTCCTAATATAAACAGCACAACGTGAGGCACCCACTCCTGCCAAGGAGCATTCTCTATTTATCTATGGTTTCATAAGGGCTTCTACACTTCCTGAGTTGTGAGCATCAGTTACACAAACACTATGCTCAGGACACTTCTGGGAACAGAGTAGCAGTTGTTTTGCTGCAGTAGTGTTGACAATATTTTTTTTTTCTATAAAACAAAACATCTTTTTTCACTATAAAAGATTGCTTGTTCTGAAGCCTCACCAACCAGAAAGTGCATTTTCTGGTATAGAGCCACAAAGGCAGAATTTCTGTACAACCAAGCACTCAAGTTGTACAGCCAGGCTACAACAAACAGAAAAAGAACAAACACAAAATATGAACTATAAAGTTGTCCTGTGCAACCGACTCACTCAGCTCTAAAGGTCTTAGCTATAAATTGTTTTAGCAATAAAGGACTCACAGATAGCAGATATGCAAAGAGAAACTGCAAGTAGTAACAAGGTAGAAAGGCTCACCCAGCAGTCTAGGATTTAATGAACCCCTTTGCGAAAACAAGCACTTCAGCAAGGGGTGAAGTCCGAGAAATTAAAAACTCAAAGCAACACTTACAGAGCAAAGTAAGTACCTCTACGAACATTGACCACAGGCACTCATGAAGGCCACATGTATTTAAATCCAGACTCCAACAATCTCCAAAGTGGACCCTCTTCGCAGGCCCCAAGAGGCTTGTCCTCTCCTGTCAGGTGCCCCCTAGAAAACCAGCAGCCTCTCCAAAGAGCGGTATTCCCCCTGTAACCAACCAGTGATGTTTGTGATTCAGTTCTTCAACCTGACCCAGAGAGCTTCAGAATGACTAAATATTTGTTAGCAAGACTTCTAATCGAAACTGTCTATTAAGCATATTAAAGGCCCCAGGATTCCAACCCAAATTATTACAAGTTTTAAGAGTTTTTTTCTTTATGTGCTAGTTTTGGTTAGGATAGAGTTAATTTCCTTCACAGTAGCTGGTATGGGGCAATGGTTTGGATTTGTGCTGAAAACAGTGCTGATAACACAGGGATGTTTTAGTTACTGATGAGCAGCACTTACAGACAGACAAGGCCTTTTCTGCTCCTTACCCCAGCAAGGAGGCTGAGGTTGCACAAGGAGATGAGAAGGGACAGAGCCAGGACAGCTAGCTCCAGCTCATCCAAGGGATATTTCAATGGCATCATGCTCAGCACGTAAAGCTGGGGGAAGAAGAGGGGTATGTTCAGGGTGACAGCATTTGTCTTCCCAAGTCACCATTAGGTGTGATGGAGCCCAGTTTCTTCGGGATGGCCTGACCATGGGAAGCAGTGAATTAATCCCTTGTTTTCACTTTGCCTGTGAATGCACAGCTTTTGCTTTATCTATTAAACTGTCTTTATCTTATCAGCCCATGAGTTTTGTCACATTTATCCTTTCACTTCTCTCCCTCACCCCACTGTAGCAAGTGAGCAGCTGTGTGGTGCTGAGCTGCAGCTGGGGTTAAACCAGGACATGACGCCTGTCGCTACAGAGGATGATGCTCACTGAGAAAAATCAGGAAAAGGCTTTGTTCAGTGCACTCACAACTAAATGCATTTGTTCTGACTTTTATCAGTGTTCTGAGTATTTGACTAGCACTATATTTGATGTTTATTGCCTCATAAAATGGCACTACTGTCTTCTGGTCACTCAGTTTCATTATGCAAACTAGCTCACATTAATGACACAATGGACACAATCAAGCATTTGTAAGGTCAAGTCCAAAAGAAGTAGATAATAACAATTTCAGAAATAGTATTTTCTCAGTTCCTCTAGAGAGAATATTAGGACTACTTACAACCACCAGCGGAAAGTAGATTTACAGTTATCAAATATAAGTGTGAGTCTAGTCTCCACTTCCACACCCATACCATTTTAATGCACATAGAACAGATACTGCCTAAAGCTGCAGAAATCCTCCCTCACTTGAGCACCTACTGAAGCACGGCATCAGACTCTATAACTCAGAGAGAGTTATAAATCAGGTATGTCTATTACGGTGCCAGGTGCAAGGGGGATCACTCCTCCTAACTTGCACACCAAGAAGTTAAGCAAGCAGCTATTTATTATACTCAAACATGCATATTCATTAGGTTACCGAGAGAGCGGTGGGGATATTACAATTAGTTTAGGTACTCATTATCATAAGTCTCCTCCCTTTTGGCGTTTGCGCACTGCCCTCTGATGGTTGTGGGCAGGGGTCTTCAAGATGAAGTAAGTAGTCTTCATGTGGGCAGGGGCCCTCAAGATGAAGTAAGCAGTCTTCCTCACGGTGCACTTTTCAACTTTGGCACAGTTGGATGTCCCAGTAAGCACAAATTAGCTGAAACCAGCCGTATCTGCAAGTTTCTGATAGCTGGCAAAGATTTAGAACAGTGTGACCTTCATACAAAATTTATTGCAAGCAGAACAGGATGGGCAGACAAGGAGTATCCTAAGCTAGCAAATTTTTGGGAGTCACTGTCTCCAAACTAACTGATAATTAGAAGGATGGTCATTAGAAGGATGAAAAGAAACAATTCACTCTTGTTAGTAAGACTACTAAATTCTGTTATCACACTATAGACTTACAACACAAACCTAAGTTAAAAATATTTTAACCCTATGTTTTCTAGGCACTTGCTTTCCTTATATCACTACCAGCAACCAAAGCACAATCTCTCAACATCTGCTAATGTGTAACTCTTTGTTATTTCCTTGTACCAGTTAGATGAAGCCAGTGTTGATGTAACATAGCATGCTACCATAACCTATTCCATATTGCTGTGTAGGCACAAGCATTTCAGGAAAACTATTCAGCACAGTGAATTACTTGTACCTTAACTACCTACCTTAACAGGCAATAGCAATACAGTAGGCAATGATCACGGGCACTACACAGAGTGCACTGGAAGTACTGCTCAGAGTATGATTTGTTCCTAAACCAGATTTAGAATGCATACCTCTCAAGCCAAATAGTTCTAATAATAGAATATAGCAGCTTCTGGAAACATTCAAACTGCACCATTGCAGCTGTGTGAGCAAAGCCCAACATCTCTGGGACATGTCCTGGCTTTTTACTTCATCTATATCAACATTTTCAGGACATCAGCTTGCAAAAAAACTCTGCTTTTAAACCAGTGGAAAGAGTTTCCTTTAAAATTTGATTAACACAGTATGAAAGTTCAACAAAACCAATTATTCTCCAAACATTTGGTGTCTTTGTGGCAGTTAAATAAATTTATTTGCATAGCAAGTTTATCGGGACCTACACCATATTTTATATAATATAAATACAGAGTAGAAAGAGATCTTTCCACCCCTGTATATCCTCTTACACCTTTCTTGGCTCCCACTTGGGAACCTATCAATCCAGTTCCCTTAACATCACCTTCTCTATTTACTTAAGGGTCATAAAAGATTACTCTATTTTCCATGTGAACTGCTAGTGCTGACAAGAATGATTTACATCACGAGAAAGGAATGAAATTGTGAGTGAAAATTAAAATACCCTTTTTTTCCGAAAGAAAAACATCAACTAAGAAACAAACTGTTTTGTCTTTACCCAGTGACTATTCCGATGTACAAAGTTTAACATCATCGGCACATGGTAAGTAATGCAGCAAATAACTGGAATATTTACTTGCCAATTAAACACAAGTGGGTGCATCTGTTGCTCAAGGCTGTGAATTGCTGGTACTTCAACATCATGCCAAGGCAGAAAAATATTTTCTTGGAAAGAAGAGGATAGACTGACCTCATCTTTCCAGCTACATTTTTCTTTGAATGCTATCCCATGTGCCCATTACAGTCCAACAAGGTTTCTAAGGAGTATAGCATCACTGGAAGATTAAAACAACCTTCTACTGTAGTCTCAATGAATATCTCAACTCTCCTTTTCCACTGGCAACTGACTAATATTTAGGAATAGTTTTGAAATGACTGAGGTTCTAAAAAATTTCAACAGATACAGGAAAATGAAGAGTTATGCTATAAGCTTCCAAAAATTTCTTTTTCAGGATAATCTAACATTGAATTATATATATAAAGTAATACTTACAATGCATTAAGTGATTGGTAGCAAAAATACATGACCCTAACAGACTGTGCCACAAGATGTTGTAAGAGGTGTTCTGCAAATTACTCTGACTAGTTTAACATTTAGAATCAAGATCCTGACAGCCACTAGTTCCTTAACAAACATCCATTAGCTGGTGAATTAATGATTATTTTTCATTCTCTATCTTCTGTCTCTTGTCCCTTCCAGATTATTGATATGTACAAATAAAACAGCACATTCCCTTGTGCATCTCCTTGCTTTCACCTCCATCATGGCACACAGTTTGCTAGCTAGCATGTAAATGCTACTGCTGAACTTGCTAAATTAGCAGGCTTCTCCAAAGAGAAACTGCAGCTCAACAGTGATCATCTGCTGCCTGTGACATAACTCAGGCAATCCACATGGAAGACAGCTTTAGGAGAATGTCAGATGAAGACAACGAAAACTACCACCACCAAGACATCAAATAACTTCTAAAGATAAAATACATTATACACTATGGAAGATAACAGTGAGGCATTTTGGTGCTTATGCGATACATTCATTTGGTACAATCTCTCACAGTGATAGGAGGCAACAGTCTCCTGCTTTTCAGTTCCCACTGACCTTTGAACTCTCTCTGCCTCACACAACATATCACTCCTCACTTATTTATTAGTTTAGGTGCCCAGTTCTTCATGCTTTTTGTGCCATACACTATATATTACATCAATTTACAGACATTACTAAGTCTACAAAATTTTTATATGAAACATGTACACACTAAAATATGTATCTTAAAACTGGATTTAAAAGTTTGAGACAACAATTCTTGAGTGAATCAAGACTTGGATACTACAAACCAGAGGAGACAGCACAGGCAAAATTACTGCTTTTTTGGACTTCCTGCTAAGCTTTAAGAAACATTCACTGCTTTCAGGACCATGTCAGTGTGAAAAAAACTACAGTAACAGTTGCAGAGCAGAATGTGTGTCTACCAATAGAGAATCTGGGTCAAAGCAGCAGTGCTATAAAACATCACCCACATTATCTTGTGCCAGAAGAAACACTGAAAAGAGAACAGCCTAGCAAGCAGCTGTCAGGCCAAAAATATCCTAAGTTGTATTTATTCAAAAAATATTTGCTCTTGGACATTATCCTTTGGCTCCTCTAAACCTAATTAAGGAGAAATTTATAAGTAGCCTCTTTTTTTCCTGTTTAATTACCACTGCCCTAATATGAATGAGATACATAATAATGGCAGAGCAAATACAGGCTAATGATTTATTAAATATTTCAACATTTTACCCTGAAAAGGTTACCCAGAAAAATCATTGTTATGCTAAATTTAGATTTACTTAAAAACTAGAGAGTTTGAAATACAAAGGTAATCCTTATCAGAAAAAAAAACACTTGTTTTATTCATCTGATGCCACTTCAGCAGTATCAAGTTTTATTAAAACATAATTGCAAACTGCACATAAGCTGTTATAGTATTGAAAAATACATATAGTTACCAAATTATGAAGGACAATGTAAATCTTGAATGAACTCTAGGGTTATTATACAACTAAACCCACTGAAATCTGAAAATAATGATCCGTCCTCCTATGCAGGGTGTGTCACGCTTTATGGAAGATTATTTGTCACATGTAAAAGCCTCCAGATACATTATCCTCTCTCTAGCAACTGAACTGTGTCTCTGCAAAATTTCATAGTCTTAAAAAGGGAAAAAAAAAGGAACTACCTAAAAGGCAACAATAGAACTATCAGGTTTTAGGTCTCCTTAGCTACCAGTGTGGCCAAAGAACACAGTGTATCATCCATGAAGTTCACCACAGATGCAGACTTTACACTTAATCTTATTAGAGCAGTGAAGATTTGCAAACAGCCACTAATGCGATTTGCAATGGAGTCTAAAGTCCACACCAATTTTGTTCATAATATCATTAATCCACATGCTATATGGATATAGATACAAGTACTTTATCCAGACACCACAAAAACATAAGCAGATAAATAGAAGTGAAGTCTATATTAAAACAGGCATTTAAATAACTACAACAGATTCTTGCAAATAAGTCAATTGACACAAAAATGAAGAGCACGTAGGCATATAATCATATATACATACACACAGCTCTAATATATATGCATAACAGCTCTTAAAGACAGTCCTTAAAAATATTTCATATGGCTCAGATTAAGGATAACTTTTCTGACCATGAACTCTCAATATAATAAGAATCTTTCTAGAGACACCAACAGGTTGCTTTTTTGTCCAGGAAGTGGGAGTTTTATAGCAGATTTGAAAACTTGCATGGGAAAAAAGAAACCTGCTGCACCTAATCTTGAGGGAGCTGGGGTAACAGCCACCAATAACATTTGGCATTTTCCATGCCTGAGGAATCTTACATTTACATATAGTCTGAAAAGCCTGAAACTGAATTTTGACCACAGGCTACAACGCTAACCTACGAAGGCCTCTTTCAAAGCCATGACATCTTCCCTCCATTTAAAGGCTAGGATGGAATTGATCCTTAGACTACAGCAGTGTTACCTTTTCACATTGATTTGTCAACACCAAAAAGTCCAAGATATTGGCTTTTGATATTGGATCAAATCCAAGATATTGGATCAGTATCTGGCTCCAATGTAGTGACCTGTACCAGGAATCTACAGCCTGATAACATGAATTTTAAAAGACCAAATAAAACACACTTCTAACTGTACAAAGAAAATATTTTAGGAATAAATAATAAATAAATAAAGGAGGAGGAGAAGTATAGCAGACTCACCAGGCGTGTATTAACAACAGGAAACAGCAATGCCAAGAGGGCCCCATTCAGCATATGCATCTGCAACCTTAGAAGAGAGATGTGGTGTTATTCTCACAGATGGAAACACAATGTCTTCACATATTTTATGTAGTATCTCTTCAATAAAAGGTAGCAAGAGATTTAAGAAAACTAAAAAAAAAAAAATCTTTTGACTTGAATTTGAATTAAGGCATTGTTAAATACAACAACCAGGAGGAAAACCTCTGTTTAAATACACAAATCATTTCCTGAAGTAGGACTGCTTTCTGTAACGAGCTTCGGATTCCTAGAAAGCCTAGACTGCCCATTTGTGTTAATCCTGTTCATGATGGAAGCTACTAAATAGTTGGAATTTTGCTGTTCATTTGTCTTTCAGATCTTAAGATAGCGTGTTTGATAAAGGTTTTTACTCCTGTCTAACTCTTTAAATGTTCGGCTTCAAAGTAAGCTTGAATTCTTCAGGAATTTGGAAACAGTTCCTTAGATAAAGGAAGAATTACATTTGTCAAAACTTAACAGCAAGTTCTAAGCAAAGAATAAGGCAGGAAAGTAGTATTATAATACTGTATTTTGTATAGCTTCCAGCTATTTCCTTCTGAAGCATGGTTGCATCACAAGAACACAAAAATAGTATCAGTTCTAGTTCAACCTACTTTACATAAGACACAAAGTAAAGAATAAACTGTTTACAACCACTGCCTGTCATAAACTCTTAGGAATTTAAAAGTAACTCGAGGGGGGAAAGGTATTACAATTTCAAAACAGTTTTTCCAAATCTAATTTACATGCTCTCAGGGTTTTATAAAACAGAAAAGCTCATTCTGAAAAATAACAAATAATTAGGCCTCCGCTCTGCAACTGGTCTTTTGCAAATGCATAGAGTAAATTCAGGATCTCCTGGATACCAGATGTACTTTTCGCCCTCTCTGAGATGGAGACACTAACACAGCATCTCTGGATTCAGCCTACCCCGTGCCCAAATGAGGAACAGCAGGAAAAAGTTTCAGAGATAGTAGCAGTTCCAAAATAATTCATGAAGCATATCCCCAGCATCATTTTTCCAGTTACTGCCTAGACTAAGACAAGAAAGAGCTGTCACGGTGGCAACTACAGCCATTCCTGTGTGTCTCCCCACAATATGACCAGTTACACTCCTCAGCTGCTTACTGAACTCTACTGTGGCAGCCCATTAGAGCTTCCTGTCCATCAGGAACCCTTGTGGTTCTTGAAGTTAGTAACAATATGCAATATTTTAGGAAAGATTGCATAGATTTGAGAAACAGCCAAGTCAGCAAGAATCTGCTTTCACTATTTAACTTAAATCCACAATTTTAAAATGAGATCCTTCCTGTATGCATGGTCTCGACCAGTTATTAATTTTTAGTGAGGAAAATAAAGAGGAACAAGGCCTATGACATAAATTACACAAACCTATAGGTTAATCTGTAGAAAGATGCCTGCATTCTTATCTGCCACTGAGCTAATCCATGCTGCTAAGCAAGGCCAAAACCACAGTACAAAAGAACCCAGGGTATGTGGCTCAACACCCATGATTTAAGCCCTGACCCTTTTCAAGGTGTCATTTTTCATTCCAACCAATATGACTTTCCAACCAGATATGTATCTTAATATTTAATGACTTAAGCAGTGATTAACTTCTAAAATACATTATGCAAGTAGATAGAAATTTAGTAAGGAAGAGGCATTACCTGAAGACAATCATTGCAACCCGACATGGGGGACAGGCAAGAAGAAAAATCTGAAATGGTAGAAACAAATTTAAATTAATGATATAGACTCAATTTTTTATATCTTTCCTTCCCAGTTCTGTAGGTCACAAATCATTTCTAAGCAGAACTATGTAACAAAAGAGCTAGAAAAGACTAAAACTCTTCAACAAATTAAAAGGTCTCACATTATCTACATATAAAAGGATTCAAGCAGTATGAGTAGCATCTAGATTTCGACTTCTGCCAGTGCCTAAGAACCAAGTCAAGTTCTAGCCTGTTTGATGTTGTCATTACAAAAGGTCTCTTACAAAGCAGTTTACTGTATTACCAATTATCTTACTACAGCAGCTCCCTTAGCCCTGTATCATGATAATGTCCTTGCTGTGCTAAAGACCAAGCATTGACAATGACAATACTTCCCCTCAGCAGAGCAGAACCCAGCTTTTGAAGACTTCATGCTAGTTGGCTGCGTTATAGAAACCTCTTCAGGCTTCCCAAAATAAGGCTACCTCATTACGTGCTCTATAAGCTTAGTAGTCATCTTTAAATATGTTCACTTCCATACTCAATACAGTATGTAAAAGTACCATAAAATTTTCACCAATTATTAGCTGTTTCACAAGACCAAAAATAACAGAGTACAACTGGATCAGCATGTTTATTTTACAAGCCATACTACTACCATAAATAGGACTTGATTTCAATTTGCAACAATGCCCCACCTAAATTTAGATAACCATAATCTTTTGATATTGCTGTACAAAACCTCTCACAGCAACTTGAAAAATTTCCTATCAGCAAGCTTTACTCTAGATATGAAGAGATTACTACCTAAGTGCTCAGTGATAAAACTCCTGCCTTTTATACTGCCCACTACTGCAAAAAAGAGACTTTAGCATACTGTCTGATAAGCGTTTATTTTATAAGAAATAAATGAATCACACTTCTTACTGCTGTTGCTAAAATAAATTCACAATAGATTTTACTGCCACCCTACAAAACAAATTTGTAGTGATCTTTAAATCAGTTCAACTGAGAGCATTTGGAGAATGCCTGCTTTCTGGACAAGCCAGGTTAGACAATTCACCAAACATGTTTCTTTGAAGCGCTGCAAGGCTGGGAAGAGGCTTCTGATGTATATTCAAATTAATTACTCCCAGATCATGTACTTGCTGCAGCAACAGTAGAAATGTTGAAGTCTGGATCATATTACTGAGCCCTTGTGTATAAAAGGGGTTGCTGCCTCTACCATACAAATAAACACACACATTCAAAATATCTTATTTCCAATGCAAGCTGTTAATATACAACCATTTATTTCTCTGATTCACTTACTTGTATGTTTAATTCAAGTCAGCCTCAATAACAGTTTAGAACACACACACACACAAATTGTTTTTCATAAGTCATACAGAACTCTAATAAAAGCACAACAGGAAAGAGGCAGCAATTAAAATTGACTGAATGTACCTCTCAAGACATTTCCTTAGTGAATATTGTTAAAATCCAGAGTTTGTCTTAAGTCTGGAATTTAAAAGGCAAGCAATTTTAACTCATCAGAGCAGGTTAAAGAGAAAGAAAACATAACAGACACATGATGACAAGCTACTAATGGATGCTTTTTTGTGCTAAGAAGCATATGTCAGAAAATTCTTCCGAGTGATCTGCACATCACCTTGCACATAAGACTATATATATATGGCTTCTAGGAAAAGTGTCTAACACTCACTATGCTTCACTATTCCATCACTGCATATTTTGCAATAAACTTTGTTTACTAACTAAAGTTCCTTGAATTGTGGACTGTATTTTTCCTTCTTTGGGCACCGTAAATATCTTCTACAGGTCCTTTACAATAACTACTTTTTCCCATGCTACTTACATGCATTAGTGTAACTTTTTAACACATGTTGTATGTTAGCAAAAGAAGATACAATATTTAGAGTCTCACTAGTTCATGCAGAGCTTTAAATTAAAATTATTTTATGATTTCCTTAAATTCAGAAACCTGTTTCTTCTGAAGCACAATTCATACCTTCTGCTCTCCCAGTATGGTTTATTTTTCATTTCCTACATCTTAAAGCAGATCAACCTTTTTCTCTATATGCATAAAATAATCAAATCAGAAATGTGACCTAATCACACCAGTTATTTGTTTTTCTGACACAATGAAAAGTGCTTCAACTACCACATGGTAGAGCAAAAACTACAACACAAGTCTGCATACTGTTTGAATCTCAGGTTAAAAAACAGCTAGTATTAAAAAAGGCTGGTATTGTTACAATGACTGACATGCCAATTCTTCACTACCATGGAGACAGGCAAAGAAGAGAACCAGATTCACAGCTGTGTATTTCTACATCAATTCTACTGCAAGAGACAGAGTTTCAGGACTGACGAGGGAAAACCAAATATTTAATGTTTTATGCAATCAAGTCCCTCTGTTATGAGGGATCTTTCAGAAAATAAGCCTGACTTCTATTTTTTATGACAGCAGAGAAATCGTAACCAGAATGTTTACGTTAAAACTTCAGGATAATGGAAGAGATTTTCATATGTTTCAGCTTTAGCAGTTTAATATCAAGCGCTTTCTCTCTAAATATGCATATATTTTCTGTGATAAATAAACCTCAGCCTCTTAAAAGGGATGTTTTACAAGACACCCTTGTATCTGATTTTCAAAGGACTGTATCACTGATTCAACCATTATAAAAAAGCTCATAATTCAGCTCAGACTAATGAAAAAGTCCTAAAATATCTAGTTCAGAGCAGACAAGCTCACAAGCTCCAACACAAACGGTCACATAATCATATTACATTTCACTCATACTGGAAATAAAATCCTTTGCCCTGCAGGAAGAAACAGTTATGTTTTGTAAACCAAACAATGTCATATTAAATTAGCAGCATGGCTGTGAACAGTTCCCAGCTTCTGTTTTCCTACCAGAACTCTCAAGGTTTTATGCACTCAGGCTAGCACAGATGTGAGCCCCCTTCACCAGCATGTTGCAGAGTTCTAGCGTAAACAGGACAACACATATTTTAAGACACACTGAAGTAGCTTCTCTTTGCTCAAGGCAGAATAACAGAACTTGCAATTTAGAAAAAACACTAAGAAACAATTTCGGTGTCCCTCCTTATTCTGTCAGATCTGTTACCTGTTACATATTCACATTAAAAATGAAAAGGACAAAAG
>JANHGB010000865.1:0-48876 GCA_026283785.1 Coracopsis vasa | reverse complement strand
GAAATGTTTACTGGAAAAAGAAAAATTTCCAGGAATTACACTCTGCAAGTCCCCAGCTCCTGAAGCTGGTGAAGTGTAAGGATGCCCTCTGCTGAGCAGGGGCTCAGAAGCTTTGTTCTGGAAGCAAGGGGGAGGCTGAAACTAGATGTTCTTTAAGGTCCCTTCCAACCCAGACTATTCTATGACTCTGTGAATCCTCAGTCCCCTGAATGTGACAAGAAATCTATTCAGTGGTGAAAGACAACTGATGATGAGAGGTTCTAAATACATTAGCAAAAAAAATACATCTCTATTTCTGCTCAGAGTTTTTTAGGCGTTGTAGTGATGTTCAGGAGGAACACAGTTTAAGGCCATTGTGAAATATGGCATAGATGAGTACATTATTCTACTTACATGTAATAGTTGAAAATTTTCTTCTTGCTGTAAAGTAAGTCTGCCAAAATGCTTGTTCAGTTCTCAGAAAGACAGGAAATGTGGGCACCCACTAGCAGAAGTGATGTCTTCAAGAGGAATACCATGTCACTTGCTTTGTTCCTGAAAGGACTTGGTAATTCAGGAAACCACGAGCAGCAGTGGAGAGCTAATCCTGTGCTGCCAGTTGAAATCAAATCAAAAGTTCCTATTTGTTTCTTCTCAGTTAAAGCCAAGTCAGGACTTCTTCTGGTTTCAGCTTGTTGAAGGAGGTTGAGCATCACCTTAATTCCCTCTACAGTCTCTTTCCTTTAGAGAATTTTAGAAAGCTGCAACTGACCACTTAAAACTGGATGAGTATGCTATGAAAAGCAGCAAATATCTCAGTGAGGCTAATGATGAGGGTTTTGTCATTGAATTAACCAGATAAATAATTCAGTGTACCTGAGGAGATCTGGAAGATTACAAGCTCTGAAGGATGTATTAAAAAACAAAGTACTGAATTCTAATTAAAATTCATGCTTATGGCAGTTTTCTCTTATAGAAGATAGGGTGTTTTTTTTCTAGCCGTGGTTTTAATCAACTGAGTCTAATGCAACTAAATGATTCTGTAAGAATTTACTTCATATGTAATGGTACAATACAGCTGGAGAAATGAGCTGTTGGGAATCTCGTGAAATGCAAAGCCCTGCACCTGGGGAGGAACAATGCCAGGCACAAATGTATGCTGAGAAACACTTCTTTATCCTGGGGAATACTGAGCACTGGAGCAGGGTGCCCAGAGAGGTGTGGAGTCTCCATCCTTGAGATATTCAAAAGCTGTCCAGGCATAGTTTTCAACAGTCAGCTTTTGGTAGCCTGGCTTGAGCAGGATGGTTGGACCACAAAAGCTCCAGAGGTTCCTGCCAACCTCAGCCGTTCTGGGATAATGCCTCTGGATAGCAAATTAGGCAAAGATGACCTAGAAACAAATACATTCTGACAGCAATCAATACTCTTTCATACATAGAGCTTTTGGAGCAACAAAGTAAGTAATAGCAGCAGTGCAACCCTGAATGCAAATAGAGTAGCTGTGTGTAAGCCTGTGACACTCAACAGCAGTTCCCAGGTTCTGGCTGCCTATGCTGAACAGATCCATACATCGGGTCTGTTGTTGCAACAAGCTGGATCAGCTAGTTGGCATAAGGTAAAAATATCCTAACGCTGAATCCTGCCATCTGGGAATAAATTAGTACAGGAGAAAATAGCCATATGTTATAAGTAATAATGTTTCCAACAAGTAAATGGTGTGTATTTATGTTAAGGTATATGCCTGTCTTTTCTAAATATTCTTGTGAGCATCTGAAAGTGCGCAAGTCTGAATGCACATACTGCATAAAAACCTTCCTACATGAAAGGAATCATACACAGGTTTCTCCCTGGTATTGAATGGAGATGTTTCTAGCCTCCCAGGTCCTGAACTGGCAATTCAGAGCAGTTTGATTGCCTGCTTGATTGTTTGTGAGATAACGGTGAGATTGGCAGTGACAGGGTAATTTACTGAAGATTGCAATGTCAGACTATATCCAAGGGGACTTGCGAGCATCAAGATGTGATTCGCATGACTGACAGGACGCTGAGAGATTGATATGCCAATTGAAAGTTCATGGTGCCATCAGAAGGGCTCGGTTGCAGCATCCCATAATCTGCTGCCTGATGAGGTCATTACAGACCTAACATATGCTCACCTCTAATAACAGGTATAGCAAAAATATGGTGCAGTTTGAACAGGTAAATGTAAATTTATCAAAGGCAGTAATTTATATGCTGTGTTTTGCTTCTGTTATCTCTAATGTGTTGGTAGGAATCTCTTGACTGGTGGTCCTATGAATAAAAGAACTGAGCAGACTGAACAGTGGTCAGCTTAGAGTTCATGGCTGTAGAGGTGTCACAAACTGGGAGAGAAAGCAGGACGCAGAGCAAAAGTTCTCAGAGCTTAACAGGAAAACTGCCTTGAGTTATAATCTGAAGCTGATGGTGCCCTTACAATGATTATATAAATTGGGTGGAAAAAGGACTGTAGCAAGAAGGAAAATTCCTACCACCACATTGGAAAGGATTTCAAGATGAATGCAGCTCTTAATGTGAGCAGGCGACTGACCTTACAGCAAAGTATAGTTCTTGCAACAAGGTAGTTTGTCTAGCTTAAATTTCCTTAGAGGGCTGAATGAAACATTGTCAGGAAACCTTGGCAATTTTGTTTTTAAATCAGAAACAGCCATTTCAGGCACACGCAGGCCATTGGAAATACCAGGCTGATTCTAAAATAAGAAACCTTTTTATAGGTTTGGGTTTTTCTTTTGCTGTTGTTTTTCCAGTTACCACTGTGTAGGGTAATGCTGGTCTCTTGTGTGTTTGAAAAGCTTTAGGATACGTGAATCATGATCGTACTCTGGAGTAATTTTGTCAGCTAACCTGCTGGAATGTTCTCTCTTGTGCATGGTAGTCAGTGGGTGCGCAGGCCATATTTGTACTCAAAAATCAGATTAATATATATTGGGGAGTCTGAAAATTTACAGATCTAAGTAGATTGCAGATTGGATGCCCGATTTTTGCCACAGTAGATGAATAAATGTTTCTGAATTGTTAGAAGGTAATATTTTAAAGTAAATGGATATTAATCTCTAAATTACAGTAGAGCTCCATTGAGAGAACATATTTCAGTTAAATGATGATACCAGAGGAAAGAATGATGCTAGAAGTGGTTACGGTATGTGCTAAAAATAGTCAGTTGTGATTTATCTCAGTGTACGGATCAATCTCCCCACTGAGGATTCCATTTTAATTTCTGGTGTTTAAATTCTAATTTTTCTTAAAAATACTTCCTAAAACATATTCTTGATGGACAGCCTAACATGTAATGTGATGACTGAACCCACCAGCTCTGTGAGTGATGCTTCCTTACTAAAGCATGCAAACAAGTTCTGAATCAGATATCTGTGGGAGGTGGGAGTTCCAGCAGCACTTCTCTATTGCCAAAGTGGGTACAATGTAGTTTATATCTTACTTAGGTAATGATAACTTACTCTGTCACTCCTGTCTCCTTCCCTCCTCTCCCCAAACTGAACAAATGAAATTAAACAACGTAATTCTCAAGAATCTTAAAGCCCAGCACAGAAATCTAAACCCTTTGTAAAACAAACAGTTGGAAAGGTTTAAAAACCCTCAACAAAGAAACACAAACCAAACAAATAAAAACCTAACCAAAAAATCCTGAACTCCTGCCGCTACTCTTTTTTTCCCAATTTCAACCCTTAAGAGATCTCTTTGGGCTTAATTCTCACCCAGCACTGGTTTGAATTAGTTGTGGCAGTAATGGTGTTTAACCAGTGTTCTTGGGACAGTCTCAGCCTCATTGGTTCAATCACCAGTTTTATGGCATAGGGATGTTATGGGGAGTAAACATTAAGTTTTTTCCAGTTCCTTAAGATGTCCATTAGATGTTACTGCTTGATAGCACTGTGCAGCTGGCTGACTCCAGATGACTCTTACCTTTCAGATGGCTTGGTTGACTGCCTGGACCCGGACTGCTGCCTCCAGTCTACTTGTCAAAATAGCCTGCTGTGCCGTGGTTCACGTGATCCCCTTGACATCATACAACAGAGCCACTCTGGTTCCCCAGCTGTGAAGTCATTCTACGATCGCATCAAGCTTTTAGTGGGGAAGGACAGCACTCACATCATCCCAGGAGAAAATCCCTTCAACAGCAGGTAGCAGCTATAAAATATAATGCTGTGTCTGTGCAGTTGCATTGTTTGGAAAAATTCCTCCCAGAGACTTTATTCATGTTTAAACATGAGATGCTGTTTTCAGATGCTTCTTGTGTTTGCATTTGACGCATCATTCCCACTGAGGGCACGGTCTTGCAATTTGTGATGTGACCTTTATTTTATAGCACTGAGTTTTATTAGCATTTTAACATATTGGCATTTTAACATATTGGAAACCCCTAGAAGAAGATTCCTTCCACTAGGTAGGAGCTTCTGAGGTTTATATTTTATAAAGACTGCAATCTAGAACAAGGGAAAATGCAAACTAGTTTCCAGTTAGAAAGAGATTATATTTTATTTACTGCCCTTAACACAATTTTCAATAATGGAATAACATTTCAAATTATTTTAAAGATACATTAACTTAGAGGGAATTTGATTATGTATCCTGTATACAAATCTGTTTTACTTGCATCGTCAATACATCTCACTAGGTTTTCATTTTATTCTTTGTTTTCTTTTCCTATATTTGTTCTTATTATTAATTGTATATTTATAATCACTGTAAAAGCCAGCACATCATTAATTGATGTTTGATGCCATTGTATGCTTCAAGAAAAGGGATGTTCCTATTTATCAGTATTATTTACATATGTCTCCATGGAAAGATGCTAAGAAGTTGATGCATATGTTAATTATGTTCATATTGCCAGGGTTAAAACTGGAGAAATAACTTCATTTGAGATAGTACCCAAAAGATTGGACTTCATTACAGGAAACTCTTTTCTCAGTCAGGATTTCATTATAGGCTCACTGGGTGAGGTAGAGCAAGCCACTAAATGTTTGTCTGTAAAATGAGGATCATAACATTTCTGGATGCACCAGGCAGGTCCCCATTGTATGTTCAAATGATTTCCATATTCTATCAGAAAATCCCTGTTGGATCCTACTTTGTGTAATATAGACTTTATTCTATTCTATAAAATACTCTGTGCGTGCACACATGGAGTTTGGCAGAATAATAGAAAATTGTGAAATTGTTCTGGTTTCATCTAATTTGTTGAGATTTTTTTTCTCTCATCAGCTCTGTAAAAATAAGATGGGGGAATTGTTGCAATTTTTTGCAGTGTTGCATGAGAAAGAAAACAAGGCGAGAGTGAAGCTTACTAATTTATGAGCTGAGCAATTGTTCAAAAAGGAATGCAGGCTGCAGCATAAAAGGCATCTAGTCCATAGGCTGGTTGGTGCCTGCCGCTTTCTATGTGTTATGATCAGCAAAATTTCCTGGAGTGAAGAGGAGCAGGCAGTTTCCTGTGCCATACTGTATGTAACGAGTGCTTGAGCCGCTGCCTCATTAAGCCACCCAGAATGAAAACGAGAGTGTTCCCTGTATCTGTATTGCACTATCATCTGGAATGTTTAGCTGTGTTACTAACATGATCCAACACCTCATTCCTACATCTTGAAGTATTGTACAAAAGCAGGTGAATATCATTCCAAATTTCTAGAGGAGTATTGTGACATGCAGATATCCTTGTGCCACCCAAGAAATACTGGAAACTGTATTAGAAATAATCAAGCTGTGTAGGTATAGATAGAGGTTGGAATCTTCTAAACAGTAAGAATTAGAGCCCTAGACTAAGTGCGAGCTGGGTACTTCAATCCTGAGGCTCTTTGAAAAAATCTCATTCTGAATTTTAGCTTTATGTTAAGTATCTTTTCTAGGGTTCCTGGTGGCAGGAGTTTTAGTTCTGTTTTATTCATCTGAAGTGTGTCATGTGTTTTAACACATCTTTGCAAATGGCATATTAATGACATTTTTAAATTGGCCTTAACCTCTAAGTCGTGAAGGTGCTTTTGAGAAAGCTACAGCTCAGCTGTTATTTTTGGTACCAATTTTAGGCAAATCTAATACAAAGTGTCAAATTGAAGGTTTTAAAACTAAGATTTTTGACTTTGTAAAAGTGTCACAAGGTTAGACTCCAAGTTTCACATTCATTGAAGCTGCCACAGTCTCAAGAATAGCTAACAGGACAGATAATGCCTTCCCTCTTTTCCTAGCTCAACCTCTCATTCAAACTGAGACAAAATAGTGGTTATGATTTTTTCCCAGTACTAGCGTAAGAAAAAGAAAGTTATTTCTTACTCTGCTAAAGCAGTAAATAACAAAATGCATTGATTGCAAAAATCACCTATTTTGTCAATTTTAAAGATTTTTGAAAGATTGCAAAATGGAAGTTGTCCTCTCTGTGACTATCAGTCAACATAGTACTTCTTATAAATCCAGATTTTAGCTACAAATTTTCATATCTATTGTGTCCCATATGTTGGTGGTTTAGAAATGAAAAGTATTAGCCAAAATGTTCTTATTCAAATTAGTTCCTGAAATATTAAAACTGAAGGTAAAAAAAATTAAGTCATGAACATTATTCGTTTTCTTCTACCATATGATGATTTCTTCCTTAATCTGCTTTCTGTACTGTTCCGCTATAGAAGCTCAAGTGACTATCTTCCTACAACTATTTCTTTATGTTTGTAACACAAAACAGTTCAAGCAAGACGAATAATGCCATCTTGGGCAACTTCTATTAAATTCCATATTCTGTTACAAAATGTTGATTTTGCAAATTAGAATTTGACCTGGAGGGTCAAGTAATGGTTGAAAGTGCTGAAACCAAGTAACAGAAATGGTTAATTTTCATTAACTAGCTTCTTTTATGTAATATTGAAGAACATATTATACCTTGTTTGGAATAAAAATGGGAGGAAGTAGTGGTTAAATAGCCAGTTAATACAGTTAGAAATTTACATCAAGTACCTTGAACATCTCACAGTTAATAGAAAAGACCTGAAAATGATCCCTGATATTACTAGTGCAAATAGATGTGCTCTGATGCCATCTGCTTACAGCCATCCCAGAATTCAACTGCATTATGCCAAGTTTCAGACAAGCAGCTCAGTTTGATCCCTGTGTCCTGCAGCTCAGGTGGGGTGTCAGGATGCTGGGTATTGGGATGCTGGGTGTCAGGATGGTGCCTGTTGGTGTGCGCGGAGCCTGCAAAGCTTTAGGGGCAGCTCAGTCTTTCCAGCACAGCTAGTTCAAAAATGGGGCTTTTCATTTTCTGCCTCATTTTTGATCCCATAGATTATGGGTTGCAGCTGGATTTAACTCTCTCCCTGTTTCCCCAGATCGTTTTCTCCTTTTTTCATGCTTCCCATATAGAAAACAAAGCCATCTACAAGGAGATGTACATCTAAAAGGATGTCTTTTCCATGTCCCTTTGACCATGCAGCTTTCCCCACTCGCCAGTCTTCTCTCAGGATACACAGAATGTGGAAGGGAAAGGAGCTGAGGCATGGAGACTCCTCTCCAGCTGGGAGAGGAGAGGGGCAGGAACAGACTGACCATGCAGGAGAGTAGTGCAGCAGAGAGTAATGGGACTTGCTGCTTCCAGTGCTCAGAGACTGAGAAGGCAGCAACAATTTCTGCCGACTGTGCTCTTAGCTGCAGCAGAGTACTCTCAAAAGAGAACAGACTGACTGTGGCTCGTATGTGAATGACACCTCTTCTTCTCCCTTAGGTTAAGCAAAGCTGCTTAACCTGTTGGCTAAGAAAACTCTGGCCTTAAAGTCCTTTCACCTGCTGACATAGTGAAAAGCAAAGGTTGCAGATCAGGACCAAATGCAGTGTAAAAACATCAGTCACACCCTAAGATGAAGGAATATGAACCTCAGTTTGGAAAACTGGTTGTATAAAAGAGGTATGACATCACACTGTATTTGCCTAGTGTATGAGGCATCCACAGACACTCTGTTGTACCCAGGGAGGCTTTTGAGAAGTGCCCAAGTATTGTTTCAGTGGGACTTCAAGGTCACAGTTCTGACATTGCTGAATATGAGATAGCTTTCTACTCTGCAAAGCCTCCTTAGACAGTGAAACAAAGCCTTGTTAGACAAGGAAAACACCAGCTCCCATTCTGTATACACAGACCTGACTGCACAGGTCAGCAGTATAAGTACCTAGATGATGCTGGGCCAGCATTGTAGTATCTTCTAAAAATCTTTGGATTTAGAGTAAATGAGGCACAAATGTTCCGCTACTCAGTTTATAAACAACGTAACTTTTGTAACTAACTTTAATACCTTTAATTATCTTTCTTCTTCAGTCTCGTGTCTCTCATAAGAGGCCAAGTGGTGACTACAGATGGAACGCCTCTAGTTGGGGTCAACGTGTCATTTGTCAAGTATCCAAAGTATGGCTATACCATCACTCGTCAGGATGGCACGTGAGTTTGCTTGCTTCATTGTGTCCCTATTTCAGATGTAGTCTCTTTGCTGATTAACAGATGGTATGATCTAATGGAACCATGTGGTACCATGCATCGCATTCCTCCCAGGGCAAAGAGCTATTAAGTAAACACAAAAGTAATTTTTCACATGGCACTTTGAATACTAACTGCGAGTAGATATGCAAGGGCTGACTTCTGATAATGACGTCTTAGCAGGCACACTCCTTTCCAATAAATTGCTCTGTATCTATGAAAACATTTGTGGACTACAGTAATATCCAGCTGAGACCAGAAATACTGCATTTTAAAATGCAAGGCAGGCGAACACTGCTAGGGAAAAAAAGTGTCATTATAGAAGAGTATATTTTGTTAAGAGTTCCCTTCTGACTCTCTTCCCTTTTGAAGATCCACTATCTTTTGAGCTTCTTCAGGGTAGAATGTAATCAAAAGATTCTAATTGAATATATTTAGACAATTTCCTGCTGTGCAAAAAAGTGCTTTTTCCCCCTTGTATCAGCTGATTTGAAATGCACACAAATTCAGATAAACACAAATCAGAGTGTCGTGGTTTATCTAGTTTCCTGGCTGTGGTAACTAAACCGGTTTCTCTGTGACACGTGCATTGTAAACATTTGCCATTTTATCTTCATCTTGCATGCAAACAATTGAATTGAAATAATTAATAGGAGTCAAATGAACTATAGGGAGTGTTTAATTTCCATATTTCACAGAATATTTTTCTGTTATAATAGAAGCATACTGTGCTTGACTTCAGTGGTTTCATACTACAGTAAATGCTGAGCTGAACTGTATTTAAATCTGAATAGGTTATTTAAATCATGGAGTAATTTGTCATGTTGCCAGCATTTACATGAAACAACTGATATCTACTTCTGCTGTCAGAACAACCTGGAAGTATTTTACTCAGGCCAGATTTCAAAATGCCTGCGCAGCTCCATATTACTGCTCTGATTATGTAGGGGAGTGGGAGTAAATACCTCATCTCTCTGAAAACTGATAGATCAGTTGTTCTGGGCACAGGAATTGTTATCTGATTTGTAGAACACAAACAGCAAAGCTTTTCATTACTATTCTCTTACTGCCACGTGTCCCATTCTGTGCTTAATGGACAGCATCTCTTAGAAAAGGGATAATTCAGTGCCCAGCACCATATGAACTTGGCTTCTCTGCTGATTCTATATATAAAGGTGACTTGTAGTAATAAATGGGGTGATTTGTTTGTTGGGTATTTTTTATTTATTTAATGCAGATTTTATAATATATAGGAACAAGGTTTGTCCAGGTAACTTCAAATCGTTGCTTGTTTTGGCTGGATTTCAGTTATTCAGTGGCCAGAGGTTCACATGCCATTACTGATCATATGAAGCATAATACTGAAAAAATACTGTTGTGGTTTAAGCCCAGCCACCAGCTCAGACCCATGCAGCCACCCTGGTGGGATGGGGGAGAGAATCAGAAGGGTAAAAGTGAGAAAACTCATGGGCTGAGATAAGAACAGTTTAATAATTGAAATAAAATCTAATAATAACAGTAATATAATACTGCTAATAATTGTAATGAAAGGAAAATAACAAAATAAGAAGAGATAACTAAAACCCAAGAAACACAAGTGATGCAAGTGCAAAACAGCTGCCGACCCCATGCCAACCGATGCCCAGCCAGTCCCCAAGCAATGGCCTGGCCAAGCCTTCCCCGCAGTTTATCTGCTGAGCAGGATGTCCTATGGCACAGGATATCCCTTGGGTCAGCTGTCCCAGCTGTGTCCCCTCCATGCGCCCTCAGCATCCTTGATGGCAGGTCACTACAAGAAGCTGAAGAGTCCTTGACTTAGTGCAAGCAGTGCTCAGCAACAACTAAAACATCCCTCTGTGATCAATATTATTCTTGTCCTAAAGCAAAAACACAGCACAGTACCAGCCACTAGGAATAAAACTAGCTCTATCCCAGCCAAAGCCAGGATATACACCTATTGCTGCAGGTATACTGATATACCCATTTCATTAGCTGTACCTATTTCATTAGCCAGGAATTCTGTTACTGGGATTATTCAGTCTTGTCACTTCTAAAGCCCACATTTTTCTAGGTTTGACTTGGTGGCAAATGGTGGAGCATCCCTAACCTTGCACTTTGAACGGGCTCCATTTATGAGTCAGGAAAGGACAGTATGGTTGCCATGGAATAGCTTCTATGCCATGGACACGCTTGCCATGAAAACAGAGGAGAACTCCATTCCCAGCTGTGATCTAAGTGGTTTTGTCCGTCCTGACCCACTCATCATTTCATCACCACTTTCAACTTTCTTCAGTGATGCTCCAGGCCGGAATCCCATCGTACCAGAAACCCAGGTAAGAGCAGTGTGAGTGTAAAGGATGTAGAAATCAGTGGTCAGGTGCTAGTAATGAACTGAGCACTTACTGCAGAAGCACCATTTGTCCCCTGGAATTGCTGTAGGAAATGCCTCTAGAGAGCTGCATTCATTTTGACAAATACCAGGTTTTCCAATGAGGTCTGCAGGAGATTTCCTAGGTTTATGTCACCCAGACACGTTTATCTTTGACTACCGTGCACCTTCTCATTATCAAACAATATATCAGGTACATCTCTGTATTTCAGTTGATAGCTTAGGTGTTTCAAGAGAATTATGCAAAGTGTGTGGTGCTGACTACAGGCTGTTTAGGACAAAGGAAAACTCTACCAATACTATTGTTTCACTACTTTAGTTAGTCTTTATACTGTTAGTGGAAGCTGCTGGTTCCTATGACTGTATTTCTTATGTTCCCCTTAAATATCACTTGCAGTAAAAGTACTTCTACTTATTTACACTTGTGCCAGCAGTGGGCTCTTAAAAAGTGTACACAGATACCAAAGAATTACTTCTCCAGAAGTATCAGTTGAGGATAGCCATTCCCAGTAGCAGAAATTCATAAGAACATGCAAGGGGACATTACTCCAAAAAAATAACAAAGCACTAATGTGAAATGTTTGATCTTTTTCCTATTCAGGTTCTTCATGAAGAAATTGAGATCCCTGGCTCTAGCATAAAGCTCAGCTACCTGAGTTCCCGTACTGCAGGATACAAATCCTTACTTAAGATCACCATGACTCAGTCACTTGTGCCACTGAATCTAATCAAAGTTCATTTGATGGTAGCAGTAGAAGGGCATTTGTTTCAAAAATCATTTCAGGCATCTCCCAACTTGGCATATACATTTATCTGGGACAAAACAGATGCGTATGGTCAGAAGGTTTATGGGTTGTCAGATGCTGTAGGTAAGTCAGCGTATACAAGCTCCAAAACTTTTCAAGTAACACCTGTAATTCTCAGTAAGAAAACTGCAAAGATTTCTTATGGAGAAGCAAATACAGACTAAACATTTCTCGTCTTCCTGACACAATTTATCTTTGTATTATGTTTCTTTTACACATTAAAGATCACATTCAGAGGGTCTAAACTCCATCAACATGCCTGTGTTTCCTGATCGGTAGCTGACTTAGAAGGTTTAGACCAGACATGGGAAAAACTGGCCACAGGAACTTAGGTGAAACCTAGTCCATCACTATGTGTTTATTTTCTTTCAGTTAACAAATGAACATCCTGCTGGGCTTGCTGGCATTCTTCAGTGCATTTGGGTTTTCATGCATGCTGTTATTATAGCCTCTTGTGGTGTAATACATTTGAAATGAAAACGGTCCTTTTCTAATGCTATTCAGTCTTCTAGTTCTATAGCTGGCTTTAGTTCACTTGGTTCTAGTGGGTGGGGGGAAAAGAGTGATCATCATAATACTTTAAGTTTTCAGTTTCATATCAGAACCCTTTTGATACAGCAGTGCTAGAAATGGGTATCAGAGCTGTGCCAGTGTGAAAAGAAAAACTGATTTAAAACTCTGATTTCTTTTCTATATTTTCTAAAATCTTCTTTGCTGTGGCTTTTCTTACATTGTTGCATAGGGTATTGCTTTCCTGAGTAATGCTTGCAGTTCCTGTGTGCTTAAAGACACCCAAACTTTTCACTGCTCCTTGGTACATGGTCTGTGAGATGAACACACTAAATAAATCCTGTGAACACCTGGCAAATGAAGACTTTGATCTCATCCTGTGATCCGATAGAATAATTTTATGATATTTTAAACCCCATATTTCTCACTCTCACCAAACTCTCACTTCTCACCGCTAGCTATTCAAAGAGAAGTGATCAGGTCCCTGCAGAGTACATGTGAATGAAGTTTCAAATTTGTGTCTAGTCAAAGATCTGAATTTAATATTGTAGAATAAAAGAGAGGTATATAATCACTCCATCTTGAGGGGCTGGGGAGCTGGAATGCTGAATGATTTGAATGTGCTCTGGACATTTAATTCAGTGTTTGTTCAGCAAGTATATTAGATTTTATTTTATTTCAGTTTCTGTGGGGTTTGAATATGAGACTTGCCCCAGTCTCATTTTATGGGAGAAGAGGACAGCACTGCTGCAAGGATTTGAACTAGATCCTTCAAATTTAGGAGGATGGTCTTTGGATAAACATCATGTACTTAATGTCAAGAGTGGTGAGTTAGTTAATTCCATGTTTTCTGTACTGTATGGAGTTTTGTGAACCCTTTTAATTTGCATTATATTTACACTTAAAAAAGCAATTTCTCCAGTGTTTTTGTTCCACCTTTGGCTCAAGAAGGCATGGCACACGTTTCAGTTGTCAGAAGGTTTTTGTAGGCTTTCAACAAATTTTTTACTGTTCTGCACAGCAAGTCCTTTATCCTCTATTCTGTTGTTCATTTATTCCCTCGTAATGTCCGTCTGTCTTCCTTCCCTATTTTTCTGATAACAACCACACCCGTTCCTGGTTCCGTTTGACCTTTTTCCCTCTAATCTGAGGTGGGGCTTAGAGGGAGTACGAGTCTGTGATGAGATACTGAGTCTCATTTGTCTTTCTCCTTTGTCACCTGTTGGTTTTTTCTTCCCTTTTCTTTGTCTTTACGTATCCTAAGCTGAATGTTCCTGATCTTCATATTTTACTTGAAACACCTTAGGGAGCTGAATGCTTAGCATATGTTTCATTTGATCCCTGTGAAGTGGATACAGCCTTCCTCCTGATCCCAGCATTAACCAATTGCAAAGGATATTGTTACTCAAGAAACCTAAAGTAGTATTCAGAACAGGCAAGATTTTGCACACACTTCAAGTGTTGTGCAGCAGTCAGATGCTGTAGAGATAGTCATTTGGATAGTGCATGATATTCACTGTTGTCACCAGCAGGGACCTGGTTACATTAGCATCATACAACTGAATTTCCAAGAGAACGTGAGGCTAAAATTTTTTGGTTAGGTTTCTACAGTCTTTGATGGCATAGAAAATGGTCACTGACAGAGGATCCACTCGCTTCTGGGAGCAGGGGTCTGCTCTTTGAACAAATATTTTGAGAAGAAAACCCATCTTTAAGGCATTTCTTGAAGCCTACTAAAGATCCTTACCAGTAGCTTCCCTTGTTGATCCTTAGCAGCCCTTCCAGGAATTTCATCTTTCTCCTCTCTTTCCATTTGCTGTGCTTTCATTTTCTTTCATGCCTCAATTTTTCACTTCTCATTTTCCATGAAAAAAGTGTGAAAGACTGAAAGGTGGAAAGAGAACAGTAAGACTTGCATGAAATTCCAGACAGAATGTAACATAGGAAACTGGAGTGAGTGAGAGGATCCAGGGACACAAATGAGGAACACATCTACTGTTTGCCTTCTCACTTCCCAGTTAATAAGACAATCTAAACCATTGTGACAGGCCAGAGAATTGTATGGCAGTGTTTTCTTTCATAATTAATACCAAAGGACTCTGGGTTTAGGTTTGGGGCTGTGGTTGTGTATGTGTGTGGTTTTTAACAGAGCATCTTCATTAAACCTTTATTTTCACTGTCGGAAAGCCCTTCCACTCTTTTTGCACCATTGAAGAAGCAAATGCTGCAGTCATTTCAGTGTACAGTCCTTAACAGCAGCTGTTGAAAAGAGAACTACCTGAAGTCCCCTGCAGTGAATGACAGTAATAACCACTTCTTCTCTTTGTTATTAGGTATATTGCACAAAGGCAATGGAGAAAATCAGTTTCTAACTCAGCAGCCAGCTGTGATAACCAGCATTATGGGGAATGGGCGCCGAAGAAGCATATCCTGTCCCAGCTGCAATGGTCTGGCAGAAGGAAATAAGCTTTTGGCCCCTGTAGCACTGGCAGTGGGTATTGATGGAAGTCTCTTTGTTGGAGATTTTAACTATATTCGTCGTATCTTCCCATCCAGGAATGTTACTAGTATATTGGAGCTGAGGTAAGGTGTTAACCTTATCGCTTCATTTCTGTAGCCTGTGCTCAAACCAGCCTTTGCCATTACTTTTTATAATTTTGTAAAACATTGTCACTTTCAACCTATTTAAATTCCAGTGGAGAAATGGGGCACAGAAATGCATAGTTCAAAGTCTGTAGTTTATCAGAGCAATAACTATAGAGAAGTTAGAGGAAAGGACAAACCGGCTTGTACAAAAAGTACAAACCATGTTCTTCTTTCTTGTTGGTGATCATTTGATACAATCTCCCCTCAGTACTATGCATCATTTAGTTTTGTTTGAAAACTGCAGAATTGACTGCCCTTAGGTATTGAGCCACAGAGATAAGGAAATTCAAACAGATTTACAAGGTTAGCAGGGAGGTTTTCCTGGCAATGGTTTTGACAGCTACTTTCCCACTGTTTTCCCATGCTTGTGAGTCTATTTCTGTACATTGACTAGTGCAGTTAAGATTGGCATACAGTCACTTTCATCATCAGAACTCCTTTTAAGATTGTACCTCTGTCCCCCCATCCTGCCCCCCCTCCCCAGCATTAAGATTTGGTCACTTAATAGGGAAGGCATGAGCATAGAGTCTACCACTTCACCCATTTCTGTTCCATCTCCTTTCTTCATTCTTATAGGAGAGGCAAGAGCTACTGCTTCAAACTGTAACTCATGTAACTGGACCTTATAGTTACAGCGCTATTGAGTATTTGCAGAAAAATGAGAAAAAATAGCTTATATTGGCTGTTTTCTGATACTTCTGCAGCCCACTCAGGCAATAGAATTAATTCTCTTATAAATTGGATATAGCTGCAAAGTCCATAGGGTGAATTTAGGTCATTAGCCTTTTTTTAATGATATGGCCATAACCAGTTCCTCTCTTCCACTGTACTTTTAGTTTTTAATTAGTGGGAGAAAGTGCAAAATGATTGGACAGTGAGAGAATAGGAGGCCTAGCTCTATTCTACACCTCTCTTCCATTCATGCCATTCTGTTGATGTCACTATTGTGAATTCTGATTTTATACAACAAAAGAGTTCCAATTCAGGCCAATTCTACCCTGAAATCACTCTCTGACACCTACCTCATACACCATCAGGCTGCCTCATTAGATTTGAAACTCCAAAAGGTCATAGATCATGGCGTGGTTTCTGCTGGCAGCTCAGTATAAACCACAGGAGGGAGCTGGTATGGATGTGCGACCTGTTATAAATATCTATTTCAACGTACACTGTAGCTCTGCATTATAAGGTATATAATGCTGTTTTTTGGTGTTTCTAATTTGTTCAGTTCGGGTTAGCTGTCCAGTAAATAGTATCACAGCTTTATAGGTGAAGAGAAACGGTTTCAAATTTGGATACTTAATGTGAGGCATTTACATGCACCTCACTTGCTAATATCAGCCAGAGAGTTTCTCAGCCCACCTGGTACTTGGAAATGTTGTCTCCAAGTTTACAGCAAACAGTATTAGTCTGAGTGCTTTGCCCAAGAGAGCTTGGGCTTTTCAGCACGTGTGAGGGAAAATGAGAACATCTGTAAGGAAACAGAAGATGGACTCCTTAATCTGCTTTTGTCCACTTTCACTCTACTTTTAGGAAGGTCTGCTTTCCATAGCATAATTTCTTTAGCTTCTGTTGCAGCTATTAGCAATGAACAATAAAGCCATTGCATTTTGAGCGCTATTGGACAGCTGGAAATAGCTTGACACACAGATTTTTAGGATTTGCAGTGATATCTTTTGTCCCCTGATCCTCTAAAGGGAATTAAGGTCCCTTCCAGCAAACATCCTCTATAGCAGTAATTGTGATTCAGTGGTAAACTTAAAATCTGTATGTTACATGCATAAGAGGTTGAAGATTTGAGCTATTTAAGTAAGAATGAGACCAATCTTCAGCTAGTATCAAGTAGCCTGAATAACGTTGCAAATAATGTGTTCATAAGTACTAAAAACCAAATACATCACTCTATTTAGATTTCCCAACGGATGTAATTTTGGTTTTACATAAGCCAGTATAAATCTTGAGTAACTTTGTAAGTCAGAACATCCCAGTGTGCATATTTTCTTTGCACTGTCCTTTACGAAGATGCCTGCTCTGAGTGGCTAATAGGAATTTTGACTCAGGAGTGTTGCATGTCATGCTTCACGCTGTTATTGCAAGTTTGGGGCTGTGCACTGAGTGCTGCAGCTTGGGAGTTTGCATGCACCTCTTTGTTTCATTCCTTGGATGTTCCTAAACGGAAATGACTTAAACACAGTGAAACACTGTGGTGTGGGGAATGTATTCATTTGCTTCTGGGAAGTAAAGCACACTTTTCCTTTTACTTCATGTCTAGATGGTAAACTAGGGATCCATTAATGCTATTTACCTCCCATTGTACAGTATCTTACTGCTCACTTAGAAGGGATTTTTTTTTTACCCTCAGGTTTGCTTTGATAGGCTTAAATAGATATCAAGTATCATCCAAACTTGCTTTAAGCAATTATTCTAGGGACTGGGAGGAGAGGAAAGTATACTCTGTAGTAGAAATTTGTTTAGAAATAGCCTGTTGGAAAACTATTTTGATTAAAGAGGATGTCTCCAACTGGCACGTGATATCCTGAGCCCAGTGCTTCTCCCTCCCCGTTCTGTATTCAGAAAACTGCCAGTTTTTCTAGCTCCTAGCCCACAAGATGCACATATTTCCATGTGAGAAACTCTTTCATTGGTCTAGAAAGTGTCCTGTAGAATATACGGGGGGTGGAGGTTGGGGGCAGAGAACCAGCTTGCAACTCTATCACTCCCAGTCACTCTTCATCTGTAACCCAAGCAAAGGCTAGTGCTGGAAAGAGATATCTTCTCCTGTGTCCTTTTGTAAAATAAAACAAATACTATGTTTGCTTTACCATCTATTCTTCAGCTAACTGTTTGTTCTTTTTTCTTCTGTTCCCTTTCTATAAAGAAATAAAGAGTTTAAACATAGGTAAGACACGAGCTCTTTCCCATATAATTTGATATGGTTTGTTTGCTTCATTGTGTTTGCTTTTTGTGTTGTGCTTCTTGTGTAATGTTATGTTCTTCATGTACCATATATAGAAACATTTTTATGTGCTAATTGTGTGTTATGAATATGATAAGCATTAGCAATTATGAAATGCAGTCAAAAAGCAACCAAATAAGTTCTGACAGTAATTAGAAATTTCTAGTAGAATGCCAGTATAATGAACCCCAAGCTAACTTCTCTATAAGCACTTCTCCCTGCTGTCTATAATTGGTCTAAATGGTTGAGGTAAACTACCACAGCAGTTTCACAAATGCCAGAAAGGTTCACAAAAGCACTAATGACTGCAGATAGGTCAAAAACTCATTTTCTGGTCATTAATGATTTTCTGAACCCTCTGTCCTTTTTCATAATTTAGTTTCTATTTTCTTTCATCAAATACATTTAACAGTCAGTCAACCTGTGGGGCTGATTGTATACAACCACTAGATGCAGTCATTGTAAGATGTAGGAGGGAGGGAGAACCTGCCCGGATGTTAGGAGGGGAGATTTTCATTGTCTCACCTGAGCACTAGGGCTTCTGATGGCAGCAGCATAGGAAACGCTTGTTCATCTTCCGTGCCACACTGGGACAGGGAGGGTGTTCACCCTGGAGACTATCAAAGGCAAGAACAAGAAACTATTCCGTAGTGTCCCGTGCATCACCCTTTTAAAACCATACTTTCCATTTCTATTACACAATTAGACACAAAAGATGGTCCGGATTAAACAGTATAATTTCCCCTTTATGATATATTTTGGTATAGCAAGTATAACATCACTAAATTTTCCTCTATGGATGAATTAATTCACAATTTGCTGATGATTTTTGGTGATGCTCAGGCTCCCTGTTTGCATTAGCTCAGTTATTCAGATGCTTAGAGATTTGCTCTGGCCACTTCTCTTTTTGGTTGGATTGACAGAAAAGCTGTTGTTGGGTTGTGAATTTGATGGACATTTGAGAAGAAAAGGGAGGATGAGCTGATCCTGCCTGTGCCACGTGCTGTCAAGCACTGGGCTCCCTCCCAGAGCAGAGCAAGGCTGCCCAGTGGTATCTGCTGTAGTCACTGTGGAGGGCAAGAGGCAGAGCCATTATTGGCAGAAACCTCTGAGCAATTCTGAAGGTTATGGGAAATCTTTTGAAACCAGGTACATTCATTGGCTTCCTGTAATTTGAATAAAAGATTCCAGTGGCACGGAGAGAAGAGAGGCAGAGGTCTGTGGCTGCGCAGATGCTGGTTTGATAAATGTTTACTACTCATTTAAAATACATCACTCTTTGAGGCAATAATCTCCCAGTTTCTTTGAGGACATGGTGAGAGCACATCACCTTCCACCAGTTGTTTTCTGCTAAAGTCCCTCAAATATTTTATGTGGAGAGCCATGGAATCCCAGACTTTTGTGTTGGAAGGGACCTTAAAATCATCCAGTTCCAACCCCCTGCAACTTGCAGGGGCACCTTCCACTCCACCAGGTTGCTCCAAGCCAGGGATGGAGCATTCTGCCATTATCTGTTCCCTTACCGAGCCCAGGAAAGAGCAAAGGGGTATGAAGCAGATCTGCAGCTCCAGTGAGTTGCTCCCTGGTCTGGAACAAAAGCTCATGACTGACTCCCTGAGGGAGATTCCAGGGGAGAAAGGCAGGGTGAGCTCCATGGACACACCAATGACTGAAAGAGGAGAGGGACATAACCCAGTGTTCTGCCATTGCTCTTTACCCTGACTTACACCTTACCCCATCCTGGTAGCAGTGGGCCATGCCTGAGGCTAGCTGTGGGCAGAGGGAAGCAGGGTGTGCTCACTCGGGAAGGCAGCACAGGCTGGCAAAATCATGTCTGAAGAGGAGAGACGCTTCCAGTGTGGCTCACGTCAGGGGCAGCGCGGCTCCCACAGGCACTGGTGCCACAGCTCCCACCTATGGGACCTGCAGCTGTGTCTGCACCTAGTTCATACCTGCCCCGGGACTCCCCATCCGGCCAGGGTGGGTGCCTGTGTTTCAGCGGGGCCAGGCAAAGGGCACTCAGGGCTGGAGCCCAGAGCCTGCAGGTACAGCAGTCCCTTGTTGGCTCATCCGCTGCTGTTGCAAAGCCTCAAGCTGAGCTTGGGTGTATTTGTGAAGTGCTGCACAACACCAGTGTCCTAGCAGGGTTTGTTCAGTGTAAGGAGAGAGCATGGGCAAGAAGAGGTCAGAATTTCTATTCAAGGACAAGCGTGCTGGTGTTTGTATGGCACAGGTACTTGAGAGACTGCAGAAACCCTGTGAGTGGAAAGAAATATCTTGTTAGGTGACAAAGAAGACTGAGCTTTGGGAGGGAGAAGAAGGATGTAGTAATGGCCTAAGTGAAGAGGTGCAGTCTGCTGCTGAAGATAAGCAGAGGAACTTGGGGAATAAAGAGATTGTGCTCTAATCACAAGCATGTCACTAGTCTCCCTGCATAACTTTGTCTACACCACTTAACCTCTCTGTGCCTCAGTTTCCTCCTCTGTAAAATGGGTGCAATACCCATCTTTTTCAAGTACTTTGAGATCCATGCATGAAATGAACCTGCCAATATTTTTTTGTTTGTTGTATTTTTTCATCTCTAATTTCTACACTCCTAGACTTCAGCAGATGGTACTACCTCTGCCGATTGAATGCTGATCAAACCAATCTCCTTCCTCCTTCCTACAGTTTTAGAGCTGTTATTGACCTAAAATCATGTCATGCCAAAGACTGGCACAGAGGAAAATAACTGTAGAAAGTGATATTTTTGGACCTCCTCATTCCTCCAAATCTGGTCATGACCACATGAACGCAGTAGTCTTTGTGGTGCTGATAAATCCATCTGCTGAAAGTGGCCTTATGATATTTTCAGCCAGTCTGATCTAGAAATGGCTTATGTCCATCATAACTTACCTCTGTGTATCCTCACTCTTGGAGATGGGCACTTTTGCCACATGAAGCTAGGAGTGTGGATATTTGGAGGCAAATATCTCTGGTTACTGGTAAGTAACCTTCATTTTTTTTTCTTCTTGTCTTCATTTGTCTCCTATGCTTTGAAACCACCATTGACCTTATTTACACTCATCCATAGGCTCCAAAGGCTGCAAAATTCACATCATGCTTAAAATCCAACTAAATTGAGTTAAACTAGCCAGGAAAGACTTTGAAAATATTTCTGCACTGCAGCTGTGTGTGTGTGAATGTATATATATGGCAAAGATTGACATCTCTCGATTTGCAGAAGATTTGCTAAAGTAGGTCCAAAATGTGACGAGCTGTCAAAACCCCATATATTTCAGAAAAGAAGTAGCTTTCCATATGAGCGCCCATTCTAATCACAAACTGAGGACCAGTTTTTCGATAACAGAAGGTTTGGAGTTAAAGTCAGACACTTGGGGTCTCTGGTTTGAGCTATATAATCAACTTCATCTGCCGTAAATGAGATTCTTGATAAGAATGAATGAGAACAAATTTGCTTTAGGAATAAATTTGTTATGCCTCTGCCTCCTATTTATACAAGACCTCACAAATCTTGTGGCATAATATAAGTGACTCAGAAGCTGATTTTATGATCTTGCTCCCATGACTTCTGCTTTCAAGAGAAGTTAAACAAGGTGGCTGGGAGGAGGGCAGCAGGTAGAGGTAAGCTAAAGAGAATTGACCTGGAGCAGACCTAAAGGGCTGAAGAGATCAAGAGGCAAGTCTGCTGTGCAGCTTTGGCTTATTGGGCTCTGCTGTGCAAGGTTTGGTATAGGAGGATAAATGAGATTTGAAATGGCAATCCGTTAGCAACACTGACCAGGCCCTAATCACATTAGAGCCGCAGATGGTAGTCCCTCAGACCCGACCTCGGTGTGAAGGTGTCAGACTTTCTTTCCAGATCTCTCTGTGCCTGATGAGTATCCAAGTTCTGAAGCCTGTGAAGTTTCCAGACTGCTCAGCTCTTTCTGTTCTATGCTTTCTTTTTCTCTAAAGCAACAATCCTGCTCATAAATACTATCTGGCCGTGGACCCTGTTTCAGGCTCACTATATGTATCGGACACCAATAGTCGGCGGATATACAGAGTCAAGTCCCTCTCTGGTGCAAAAGACCTAGCTGGTAACTCTGAAGTGGTGGCAGGGACTGGAGAGCAATGCCTGCCGTTTGACGAAGCCAGATGTGGAGATGGAGGGAAGGCAGTGGACGCAACCCTCATGAGCCCTCGAGGTAAAGTAGGAAAAGAAGCTGGAGAGAATGACTGTGTGAGGCTGGGCTGGGTGTGGAAATAATTATCTGGCAATTAAATCACTCCTTGCTCAGTAGTTTTTATTCTGGGCTTTAATTACAGTGGATTGGCAAGTGTTCGTGCTTTGTTTAGTTAAGGCAAACTTTATTACCCCAACAGTGAATGCTGCAAAAGGAGAACAGAACACAAATTAGCAGGGTACTGTTCACTCCAAGAAGCAAACATGTAAACTGGGGAACAAATCACTGCTTGAGATAGTCTTTGGGGAGAAAAACTGCCTGCTGCGGCTTTTCATCTGAGTTTCTAGTCTGTGCATTCCCTTTTTCTTCAGAGGCAGAGGAAAAATGAAAGGATTTTTGCCCTTTCCAGTTTTTAATTTTTAACAGAAAGTTTTCAAGATGACAGAGATTTGGGGATTTGTTGCTAGGATTTTTTTTTTTCCATTGTTTCATGTTAATTGTAAGGATGAATTGATCAGGTGTATTGCCAGGTGCTGCAAACTTCTTTGGGTTTTATTTCAATGATTGAAAATAACTAGATGATTGTAAAAGCAAATAAGAATGAAAGGTCCTATTTCTTTGTAGAGGTAGCAGTTTCAGTTAATATATACAGAGCGTATTAACAGGACAGAGCTGTTTCCATGTTTGAAGGTAAGCTTCTATGTAGAAGTTGAGAAGATAAAGCTGTACCTGCTCTCACTGCCCAACAGGATGAGCACTGCAGCCATTTGAAGACAGAATTTTTAGATCAATATTTTATTTTCAGCCCATGAAACGGACAAAGCAGCGCACCAAATCAAAGCTGGAAAGGCAAGAGAGAGAAAGCTTGCCCTCCTTCACCACAGGCAGCAGCATCCTTCTGTTCCTCCAAGGGAGCACCTTTCATTCTGTGCCTTTCCTTTCTAAGGACTCCCAATGTGACAGGCATTGAACCTTTCCTTTTTTTCCTAGGCTGGAAACCCCTGTGTCTTCATCTGGAAACACGAGATATTCTTCCCATATTCCTTGCTGCAACAGGTCGAAGAATTAAAAAACAATCCTGAAAGACTGTAATGTCCTTTTCATTTTTCCAAATTCTAAAGAAATTTAAAAAGATTTCTAAAAATTCTCAGATCCTTCAGATGAAGAAGCAACACCTCAAATTTCTGAGATTAAAACTGAGGGCTTTTTGTTTTTCATAGGGTTCACACAACGTTATCATACAGAGTTTGAATTTAGAAATGAGAGGATACATTCCACTGGCTCTTTGACTTGTTGTGGGGATTTCTGTGGTTTGGTTTTCTTTAAAGCCCCAAGGGATCAGCCTGCTTGATGCCATTTATTCAGCAGAACTACAGGTACTTGGAGGGATCCAGGACCTGTGCTCAGGTTGGAAAGGAGGAAAGAACAGGGGAAGTGAACAACTATCACCATTTTGTAAAGTTGTCAACAAGATGAAGCCTGCCTTGAAGCCAGGAGCCTCACTGATGCCTGGTTTTTATATTTCAGGAATTGCAGTGGATAAATATGGTCTCATGTATTTTGTTGATGCCACTATGATTAGAAAAGTGGATCAGAACGGAATTATATCAACCCTGCTGGGCTCCAATGACCTAACTGCTGTTCGACCTCTCAGCTGTGATTCCAGCATGGATGTCACCCAGGTATCTTAGTGCATTTATTTTCTTCTCTGCCTTAGAAGTGATGGGCATCTATTTTGGATGACTGCCTGGCCACTTAAGAAATACATTATGCCTCACAAGATGGTAGTATTTTTGATTCATTACTGAAATGAGTGAACCATCCTTTTACTGTGGCTAACACAGGTTATTTATGCAACTGTAGCGAGATAAGGTTGAGATAATGGGAATTATTGTCTTAATTGCCTGTTTTTTCTGTAATTATTGTAGAGCTTCCACAATGTAGCATTCATTCTTTGCACAGAAACACAACTAGCCAAAGTTACCACTGCACGTAGCTTTAATATTGCCGAAAAACAAAAGCATTGTTTGAAATAGTTGCCGTTCATGACTTGGTTTCGTGATTTACGCTGATAAACCCCTCACTAATTTGCTGTTGTTACACATGGAATTTTAAACACTAGAAGTGTACTTTTCAGTTACGAGTTTTACAGTAATAATTTGTGCAACTCATAGGTACGGCTGGAGTGGCCTACTGATCTCGCTGTCAATCCCATGGACAACTCACTTTATGTCTTAGAGAACAATGTTATTTTACGGATCACAGAAAATCATCAAGTTAGCATTATTGCTGGACGCCCCATGCACTGCCAGGTTCCTGGTATAGACTACTCTCTTAGCAAACTGGCTATTCACTCTGCACTTGAATCAGCCAGTGCCATTGCCATCTCACACACAGGAGTTCTTTACATCAGTGAGACAGATGAAAAAAAAATTAATCGGCTACGCCAGGTAACTACCAATGGAGAAATATGCCTTCTTGCAGGGGCAGCTTCAGACTGTGATTGCAAAAATGATGTCAACTGTAATTGCTATTCTGGGGATGATGGGTATGCCACTGATGCCATCTTAAATTCACCATCTTCCTTAGCTGTGGCCCCAGATGGTACCATCTACATAGCTGATCTTGGAAATATCCGCATTAGGGCTGTCAGTAAAAACAGGCCCATTCTTAATTCTTTTAACCAATATGAAGCTGCATCTCCAGGAGACCAGGAGCTGTATGTCTTCAATGCTGATGGGATTCACCAGTACACTCTCAGCCTTGTTACCGGGGAGTACTTGTACAATTTCACCTATAGCAGCGATAACGATGTCACGGAGGTGATGGACAACAATGGCAACTCCTTGAAGGTCCGTCGGGATGCAAGTGGGATGCCCCGCCATTTACTGATGCCGGATAATCAGATTGTCACGCTGGCTGTTGGCACTAATGGTGGACTCAAGCTAGTCTCAACACAGACCCTGGAGCTCGGATTAATGACATATAACGGAAACAGTGGTCTCTTAGCAACGAAGAGTGATGAAACAGGATGGACAACATTTTATGAGTAAGAATGTTTTTGGCTCTATTAAGCGTACATTTATTTTTCAAATGGTAGTGAGTAGGCCCTGAACTGACCCTACAGAAATCTGTTGTAGGCTTTTCACTGATGCTGAATAAGGCCATGACATCTCAGTCTAGTCTGATGCTGAAAATGATTAAGTGGCTTCTTGATTTCATCGGTTTTTGCCAGGTCCCTTGGGTGGGTACCAGACCACTTTAATTTCTGCCTGCAGTATGAGGCCTGTGGGGACTCTCACCCACCTCCAGCACAAAGGACTATGTGCCACCTTCAGAAACCCATGTTTGATTTACGAGACCGGGCCCCTGCTCTTAGTCGTTATCAAGGCTGTAGATAACTGGCACCCAGACCAGCCCTCAGCAACCCACAGCTCCTACTGAGCTACCTCTCCCTAGGAACCCTAATACTGCAGGTTCTTTTGGAACTCAAGCTAGATATCTGCTGTTCAGACTCATATATTACTCATGGTTGTTAAAATGTTGATTAACTTTACTGGTTGTTCAGTCTTGAGACAAGTGCAGAGATTAGATCCCCATCTAACTGCCAGACCCCCAGTGTAACTTTGTAGATAGCCTGGAAGCACACCGGTGTTGGTGACCATATGGATTAGAAAAACAGAACTTCATCTTTAAATGCAGTACATCAGAGATGAAGTTCAAGAGTATATTAAAAATCTAGAAAAAAACAGTCACATTTTTATTAATAGTTACCCTGTTCTTACTAGTCCTATTGCCATGTATTGATCAAAACAACTTTAAAAATAGAAACAAAACGATATATTGAAAATATATATATAATTTTTAAGTATGTCGAGTCTGATGCCGTAGTTAATTAACCATTACTAAATACCATTGCTCAAATTAGTGAGTGGAAAGTATGAATAGGGCTTTATATTTAATTTTAAATTGGAGGCTCATTTTGTAAGGCTACAGACCAGCACTGACGCACACGTAGTTGAGTTTACTAATGGATTCATCTTGACCACCGCTTTCTTTCTTTTTAGAGGAAACGTAAGCAATGCAGGAATAAAAAGAACCTCAGAATGTATCTAAATCAGCCTGGTACATCAGTGTTGTGTCCAGTGCCTTTTGTTCCCGTAGAAACGAAAGCAGTGCCCTCTCGTGGTCCCCTCCTGATGCGGCCCTGGAAATTCAACCGCTGTGATTTTCCGTCGCTGAGTAGATATGCAGAGGTTTTTTCTCCTTAATATTGTGTAAAGAGTATTTCTTTACCACACCTCAATTAGAAAAATAACCCAGTAATATGAACACAGGAAGGTTTTATCTGCTGATTGCAAGATCAGGCAAAACCTCACTGTACTGGACAATGGAAGAATCTCACATTATTGCTGATGAGATATCGATGCCTTTCCAGGTGAGGTTTTTGTTGTTGCTTTTTCCTCAGTAGCTAGGCCAAGTTTCAGATCAGAAGTCGTATAAACTAGTTATTTCTCAAAACACCAGTAATTAATTGTAGCAAATGAAATAGCAATGTAACTTCAAACTCTATCTGAAAACAATGAAACATTAAAAAATGCCATCAGAAGGTTACAAGTTACCAAACTGGTATAACTTGTGGCTGAGAATTACACGAAGTACTAAGCTAGCATGATTTATTAGAAGAATTGTGCTCTGTTCCCTAAGTAAGTGCAGAAGGTGGGTGCTTTGATGTCTTTCTGAGGTACAGCTGAAAATATAATTTAATGTGTTTATAGTGCTGACATGTTGACTAGATTCTTTTCCAAAATCAAGTAAGAAAAGATGTTTGACCCTTGCCTAGGTCAGGGGAAGCTGAGCACCATACTTAGCTCTAAAGAGTACGCATGAGGTACTGCCTTAAATGATGACTGGCGTTGATGAGGCAGTGGAAATAACTTCCTTTCTGCCAGATTTGTACATATATTCTCATAAGCATAGATCCCATAGATGAGAGGACAGTAGAATCATTTGTGCATTAAAAGAAGAAAAGCCATAATATGCCATTCATGAAGATGTTAAAAGTAGATATGTATCTCCATATGTGAATAGAAAACCTTATGCAAGGACAAGAAGTTAGCACTGAAGATACTCGTTACAGAAAATAAAGGCATGTCCTTTAGGCTGATCCTAAGCAGCTGACTTACAGTAACTCTGTCATATGCTTTGTCATCTCATGTACCCCCACAGTTGAGGGGTTTATTAATAAAATTATGAGAATTATTTAAATCAAATTAAAAACCCTAAATAGTCACAGTCCATGGCCACTTAATGCTGGTTTCTGGTTTCTGTTTGTTCATCAAAGTAGCTCCAAGGGAAAATTCATCACTATGCAATTTATTTTGGTAGGTATAAGTTACTATCAATAGAAGATGAAAGAAATACTTGGCCGGTTGAGAGTTTATAAGGACAACAAAACAGTTCTCTGTGCCATTACATTCATGTATTCCTGCAGAGATAATCAATACCCCAGATACAGCCAAAGAACTGGAAAAGAATAAATGTTTTTTAAATACTAAAGTACTACATAAATGAAAGTTCTTATGAAAAATGTACTTCAGTGCATTTATATCAACCAGACACTGAAGTGCTGTGCTATCTTATTGGGTATTTTCTTTTTTTTTATCTGAAACTGCACCCTGAAAATGCTCACAGAATTGAATTCATGGAGTATATCCAGGTATGCATTGAATATGTGGAGAAATGCATACACTAACTGGTTTTATGTATGTGCATACACACTCATGCATGTATTATACATATAGTGCATGTGTATATGCACGCAGTTCATTTGCAGTAGGAACAGGCAAGGCTCTTAAATAATGTAACAGCTATCAGCAGGCTCACATGGGGTAATTTAAGCTTGATTTTGGGCATGAAGCACATATATTTGAAGTGATTCTCTGTGATATTCCACTTAGTTTTGGGAACATCCTAAGAGAGTGCTGCAGTTTTCTTCTTGAGTCAGCTTGGGATTTATAAGGGAGAGAAAATAGGGATGTATATAAATGCATGTGATCTGCACCTTGGCCTGCTCTATGTTAAGTCAAAACTGCCCTTACTCCTTTCTGCGGTACTGTGTAAGGCACTGTCCTGGCTACTCCCACCTACAAGCTGTCCAGCTGTACACGTCCCAGACTTCAAAGGCTGCCAACAGTAAAAATTGCCTGAGATACAGAGGTGCCACGATACTGGCCTTGGGTGCACTGTCACAAACCTGCTGAGGGACGTGCGGGCCGGGTATCTGTAGCTCTGTGAGGAGGTGATGAGTGCTCAGTGTGTCTCGCGGTTGAGCTGTAGCCGTGCCTGGTGGCCCGCACACAGCAGCTGCTGAGGCTGGCTCCGAGCCGCCGGGCTCCCAGGCACCGTCTCCAGGCTGCAGGCACCATCAGCCAACAGCTCCTGTGTCTGCCCGGGTGCCGCTGGCTGGTGTCACCCAGAGCTGCCCTGGCAACCACGGTCCTGGAAACCTTGGCCTGCTCAGGTGGACTTGGTCGCAGTTAGTGAAGTGTTGGCAGGTTAGTGGTGCGCATGGGGAGATCTTTGGAGATACTGGGCTTAAGAAAGGATCTGTCCCCTTGTGATTTTATTAGTAGAAAAACTCAGGATGAAACCTTCCTCTGACTGGAGCTCAGGAATTTCAGTGTATCCAGAACCCACCTCATCTGAAGATATAAAGGTCACCTTTCCAGATCTGATTCAGCTAGCCTGATGCTGTGTCACACACTGTGACATGTAGTGGCTGCTTCTGAAGAAGATGCCAGAAGCCCCAGGTCCATTAGTATATTTTCCATTGCAATTTTTTTTTGTTTACTTATTTAGACCCAGGTTCATGTCATAAAGAAATGCATACATATCATATATGGTTTATAACCATTTAATTCCCATACAGCTTTATTCTCATTATTCAGTTAAACGTCTAGGTGTTGTGTTCTACTAAGCACTTGCTCTCACAAAATACGTAAATTAAAAAGAAAGCCTCAATAATATGTCACTTTAAATTTTGTGATACAGAAAAGGTTTAAATTTCATTCCTTTTAAAGTTTTTACCTTTAAGGTATGTTTTTTAAGGAGGATTTTATTGATGCCATGGGTAAAGTAGAAAATCCTTCATTATACATTGGTATTGCAGTGTGTATATAGTGTTTAAGTAGTGGATTATGTCTAAATCGCTTAATATATCGTTTAAGTAGTGAATATGTCTGCTATTAAGCCAAGTGGTCTGCAGACCTTCCTAGAGAGCACTTGTTTAAGCGAGTCCAGCACTTGCTTATAAAGCTTTTAATCTCTGCCTTTGTGGAATTCAAATATTGTGATCAGCCCTGGGGAACATGCCCCATGGTGGGGGTAAACCACAGGCTTCTAGAAACAGCATCAGAATATCGCAATGTTCCTGTTTCAGGCTCTGCACATCCTCATCCATATTTGCTTCCTAGACTGCCCTTGCACTTTGAACAGAGATTTGCAGTGAGTAGCCCACAGCAATCCCCAGGAATTTTTCCTGGGTTAATTAAAAACCCAGCAATGTGAATGAGGAGTTTAAATGAAGCTCTCATTTGCATTGCCTAAAATATATTTGCTGATGGGGAATTTCAGCCTCCATTTTGGTGGATGTTCACCAGGCTCTGCATAGTCACGCTGAAGCCACTCACAGCCCTTTTCTAGTTTTTCCTGAATAACATTGTCTCTTCTGTAGTATTTGACATCTAAGTATTCTCTTCACCACTCTGCTAAGCACTAAGCATATCCAAGTATCCATATACAGACTATTATGGTATATTCCATTTTTGAAACTGTCCAATTTTTGTCCTTTTTGTTTTTCCTTGCTAGACAGATGCTTGACTGGATCAAATTCTTCCCTAGTCCTTATTTTACAAGTGCTTTCAGTATTTTTTGATAAAGACTCTTGTGCAAACTTAACCAAACCCCTTTCATAGATATTCTCAACATATTATCTCTTATCTAGTATGTTGTTTATATGGTAAATAATACCAACTATATAAATACATATATATACCTATATGTGGATATAAACTTGTGACTTTTATTAAGAAAAGTCACACTGCTTAATCTTTTATTTGATCCTGAACTACTTAATTAAACACAATATATTATTATTCCTTTTTAGGTTGCATGATGCTTTGTTTTATTGATTTACTTCTTTGTCTAACACTTCCAGTGGTTCTGGTAAGGCTTGTTGCTCCACAGGTGATTTTTTTCCTTCCTCCTCAATATTCAGTTGCATGGGTGCAACCTTTTGCAATGGATTTGAAAGGCATAATTGATATGTGTTTTAACTGAGAAGCCAATTTGGGTATTCATTTTGGAGATACTTTGAGGTTTCTGAATGATGTCATTGTAAAGTCATGTTGGAAGCACTGATTCTTCTTCATCTTTACAGCTAACCACGACGTACAAAGAACTCAGCTAGCTCCATGGTACTAAATGTGCTCTTCTTCTCTTCTGTTACTCTCAGGCAGTGCAATGGATTTACCAGTTCTCTTCCAGGCTCCTCGCACCCTGGATTTCTACGTTCCAAGGATGACCAGTTGGTTTCAATCTATACCTAAACTTTTCCCTTTAACTACACAGGACATTTTTTCTTGCCTTTCTGCTGTTCAGAAGTATGTGCACTTTGGTAGCGGCTGGGTGAGAGACTCTTGCACAAGTAGAGATTGCGTCAAGCAGAGTGTCAGACTGGAATACTGATTTTGTTTCAGGTCCCTATTTCTTGCCCTTAAGATCCAAGGGATTGCTTCTTTAGCACACAAATACAGCATTCTAAAGGAAAGGGAGAAACATACCATTCGATTTCGGGCAGTATTCTTTCTTTCCCCCTCCTCAGGTTTTATACCTACCTCTAAATAAATTTGACTCAATGATCTCATGGAGAGCCCTTTTTTCTTGTATTTTTTTTTTTATCTCTATGCCTCTGGAGCACTTAACTCATCTTCTCAGGTATATTCTGAGTGCTGACTGCTGCCTTCTGTGCAACTCCAACTTACCCTGTGCTTTAACTTCTCATCATCCATCGTTATGAGCCAAAATACTGACCCCAAAACGCTGTTCAATACCACAGATAAGATCTAAATTGAACCCTTATCTTCTCAATCTGATGTCCTTTTTAATCTTTTTTTAATAAACTTTTAGCAAGTTTATTCCTTGATATGTCACTTAAAACCACACTTAGTAGTTTCCACTAAATATTCAATTGCAAACATGCAGTCAATGCGATTGTATATTGTAGTATCAATCATAAGTCCACTTCCTTAGAGTGAAATGCTACCATTAAAATGCAAATGAATTTGCTAATTAGAATTGTTTGAGCTGAATATCGCTCTGTATATCATAATTATTTAATTATGACATTTATGTAGTTGAGATCAGTATCGCTAAAAATTATCATTTAATCATTTTAGACTCTTTCAAGAACAGAGCAATAGGTATGGCCAGGATGTTCTTGAAAATCTGTTTCATTCTGGGGTTTTTTGCACAAATGTGGTGCATTATTAATACATTGGGTATTGAAATTAACATATATCCTCACGCTTTTTGCTCTCACTAACTTTTCTATTAGCTATGATCATGAAGGGCGTCTGACCAATGTAACACGTCCCACTGGAGTGGTAACTAGCCTTCATCGAGAGATGGAAAAGTCTATTACCATCGACATTGAGAATTCTAATCGGGATGACGATGTCACGGTCATCACAAATCTCTCCTCTGTGGAGGCTTCCTATACAGTTGTTCAAGGTACCAAAGCACGCTTCTCAGCACATCTCCTAACCACACACACCACTTGAGAAAGCAATTTGCAAAAGATATGTGTCATTAGGACAGTTATGAGCAGGGGAAAAATGTAACAGGTTTGCAAGAAAAACTCCCCTAAAGCTCATTCCTAAAATAGCAGGTCTACAGGACAGGTAAGAGACATTTCACAATCATGCTTTGAGTCAACCATGTCTGGTTGTTATCTGCTGGTGTCAGGCCTGCTATTGCCTCTTGGGTCAGGATCACTTTACCCACTCAGATATTTCTCTGTATTTCACTGCAAAATTGGTTCTGACTTTGGTGCCACAGAGATGCACGGTGACTGCCAAGTGTCAGCTGCCTGGGGAGAGATCCTTGTGGAGAGACAGGCTCCGGTGGCCTCCTGCTATTAGACATGGAATCTGCCAAATTTATACACTACCATTAAAGAAAATTCAGAACAATCAGGGCAGTGGATGCTCGTGACCCATGGTTAGCACTTCTGAGAACAGTGTCACAGCCCAAGTGTGGCAGGAGAGAGCAGCAACAAAGTGGTGAATGTTTGCTTAACGCTCTCCAGCAGTGCCCCAGCATTGGTTCCCATGAAGTGAAAACAGTCAGTTGTCAAAGACTGAGAGGAGTTTGGTGGGTGATAGGTGTTTCTAATTAAGATATAATGTCACTGGAATGAGAATATTGTCATCAAGCAGTAGTCTTCTCCTGACATAAATGTCAGCAGTTATAGACTATTATACCATCACATGTCTAGTTACAAAGACTATTTCTCTTATACCAGATGATTAATTATGTAGATGTTGTCCTTCTGTCAGACAAACCTTGGTGCTGTGATGACAGTTGCATGCCATAGCGCTCTGTCCTGGCGGAGAATGGACTTGGCTGTGTCAAAGAGCTGGAGAAGTGCACAGCCAGAGCAGTATGGGGCCAAAAGGCCGTGTGTGCTGCTGGTAGGGTGGCAGGACAGCAGGCAGGGAAGGGACTGCAGCTTGCATTGCTGGAGCCTCACATCTGAAGGATTTAAAGTCAAACGCTGTAAAAGTCCTTCCTTGAAGACAGTTTTTAAACAGAGGGAAAGAAAAAGAAGAGACACTTACTTCTTCCCACTCCTAGAGTCCAGCAGTCTTCTTTTTTTACCCCTTTCTTTCTGTCCTGGAGTTTGATGGTTTGTTTTTCATCCACCAGTTCAGTTTTCGGGAGTTTTTGTTCGTATTAGAAATAAATTACGTTGTTGAAAGCATATCACTGTGCATTTTGATTCACAATTAAAACGAAAGGGGAAACCTAATGAAATAAACACAGTATCTCTCTGCAGGCTCACTGTTGCACTACTGTTCTTTACATGAATCAGTAACATCTGTAATTTCCACCATAGTACCACGTAAATGGTAATTGCAGGCTGACTTCATTTAACATCAACAGGAGTGCAATAAAAACCCAATCAAATTAAGCTATATGTTTTCTTTATGACTGGAGTAGCTAAATTATTTTCTTTTCATTATTGCTGTAGATCAAGTGAGGAACAGCTACCAGCTCTGTAATAATGGTACTTTGAGAGTGATGTATGCCAATGGCATGAGCATTAGCTTTCACAGCGAACCTCATGTCCTGGCTGGGACTGTGACTCCCACCATAGGACGATGTAATATTTCTCTACCAATGGAAAATGGTTTAAACTCAATTGAATGGCGTCTGAGGAAGGAACAGATTAAAGGCAAAGTGACTGTGTTTGGAAGAAAGCTCAGGGTAAGTAGAATCTGTCATTACAATAATGATCTTTTCCTCTGTGGGCAGAACATTAATTTTCTTTTTGAAGGACATCTTTCCTATTTTTACTTGTTTAAAATGCACAACTCTGGTATTTTTTTTAATATGACAATATTTTCTGTATTGGAGAGGTCAGTTAAGTGCATGGGACTGTATGCTACAGTCAGCTGTAGAAGTTTCATTACTGAAAGTAGTCTAAAAGAGGTTGGTAAATGTACATTGGTGCAAGTCATTCTGCTTCTGAAGGTGGGGGAAAAGCCAATCCAACCATTCAGCATTTGTGGAACTGCTACAGCACACTCACCATAGATAGTCCTGGGCAGGAAGTACAATTACAGCATAAGCAGTTACATTCTGCTTGTGTAGAATCTGCCTCCAGATTCATTGAGACAGGCATATTGTGTTTATTCCCCTTCCCAAATGGCATGATTGGAAAATAATTGCCATAATTACAAAGTCATAAGCATAGGATAAGAAAGACACTCAGGTCATGTAATCCATCCCCTGCCAAATTAAAAATGTGCTGCAGCTGGGTTAATCCTATTCTGTGTTTAGCTGGCCTGGTTTTCACCCCTTGAGTACCTAAACTTTCACTGGCTGCTTCAATATAGACAGCTTTGGTAGGGCTTTGAGATACTTAGGCAGAGAACAAGTGCAGTGCTAATCAAGCCCTGGTTCTTTTCAGAGATACAGTTCTGTGTGTTCAAGATGATGTACTAAATGCAATTTCTGTAAACAATTATGTAGTAATTCACAAAAACTATTATGAATCAGATGTTACATTTTGGTATTTTCCTATTGCTTAACATCTAATTTCCAGCGTTGAATTAACAAGACTTTCCTTTTCCCATAAATACTCAGAATGCACCTACTGGGGAGAGGGGGAAGGTTAGACAAAAAAGGAATGAGATTAGCAGCTAATCCTTAATGACTAAATTTCATGGCTGCGTAATTGATTGTGATGTGTTGACCTGCAGAAGTTGATTAGAAGTAGAAACCAGATGAGCACTGCATTTTGACTAGGTGTTCGAGACAAAATTGTGGTAATCCTAACTCTCAATGCTAGAAATGTAATAGAAGTACTCGTGGTAATCAGCTGAAGTTAAACACATCTTAGAGCTGAAACCTTTCCTGAGATGGGATTTCTTGCATCATGTTTATGCAAATCAAAACACTGCTTTATCTAGCAACACCTCAACATTTAATTGTCTGGGTTTAGTTCCTGCAACAATAATCACATACCCACTTAGCTCTTTTAAATGAAAATCACGATGAGATTATAACAGGTTGAGTGGACGGAAAATGAAATTTGAAAATGAGGGGGAAAGCACAGAATTTATTTGCATCTCATTTACTCTAATTCATCTTTATAAATTGTTTATTGAATGAAATGGAGCACGTGTGTGTGATCACTGGGGGAGCAGGTGGCAGCAGGGTCGGCTGTTGCAGCTGGGATGGATATGGCATATAGTGGTACGGGGTGGGCCAGTGCAGGACTAACACAGGAAATGACCAGGCAGGGAGTGTGTGGACCCAAATCCTGAATCCCCAGCGCAGAATCAACTGTTGCTGAAAGGGATTGTTATGACATGGGAGTCGCCTCTTGCTAGAGCCAATACCCCTTTTCTTCAGTACTTAAAGGGGATCTATAAGAAAGAGGGTGTCAGACTTTTTAATAGGGCAATAGGACAAGGGGTAATGGTTTTAAACTAAAAGAGATTCAAACTAAAAGAGACATGGACTAGATATAATGAAGATTTTTTTTTTCCTGTGAGGGTGTTGAGGCACTGACACACGGTGCTCAGAGAAGCTGTGGCTGCCCCATCCCTGGCAGTGTTCAAGGCCAGGCTGGACACAGGGGCTTGGAGCAACTTGGTCTAGGTGAAGGTGTCTCTGCTCATTGCAGGGGGGTGGGTTGGACTAGATGACCTTTAAAGTTCCCTTCCAACCCAAACTAGTCGATGATTCCGTGATTCTCCAGGTAGAGCTGCCTCCTGTGCCCCCAGCTCTGCTCGTCTTGCTGTAGGCACATCCCAGCTCTACGTGTTGGCCTCCGAGACACACTGGGCCGGCTTCATTAAGCCAGGAAAGGAAGACCTGCCCTTCACCTCTGAGTTATCTCTCTTACTGTCCCCTACTCTCCTATGCACCACACGTCCAGTGTGTTGCAGTAGTTTCAGATAAAGTATTGAAGATCCCCTTCTGAAGAGTTTTTCTTACAGTGCAGCTTCACATAAGTGATTTTTGTTGCCAGACCTTTACCCAAGGCACAAAGGGCTCATCCCTATGGCCACTTATTCAGCAGCAGCCAAGGGAAAAACCAGATGTTCACATACGTAGTGGAACAAAAGAGACAGAGCTTGTTAGGTGATCTTCAATCATGGGAGTTATTCATTCAATTTGGGTTACTATATAATTATTATGACATTACAATTACACTCTCTGGTTTTACCTATTTTACAAATGAAAATGAAGTTACTGAATTATCCAAGCAGGTGCTGCTTTGTTCTCCAAGTGGTGTTTGTGTGTGTGCATAGCTCTTGTCTGGGTAACCATTAAAAAAACCCCTAATACTTCAGTTTTCTGTGGCAAAAAAACTAACAACTTTTATAATGTTATTGAGAAAAGGGAGGATACCTAGAGTCAGACTTTCCTCCATGCAGGTTACAGTTGCAGTTACTGTAATGGAGGGAAGAACCCCCAGAAATCACAAAACAAAACCCAAATAAAAACATAAAAGCTAGAATTCAGTTCTTAATCTTTCTGGAAGGTCTTGAACTCTGTGAAGGAAAGGGTTTTCATACGGCTCTGTCATCAGGATTAATCCTACACTTACAGAACTAGTAGAACCAGTTGAGAAAGTTCTGCTATTGAGTTTGGCTTCCCTGGGTTTGTTTCCATTACAATGGGAGAGCAGAATAAGGTTTATTTGGCCAAGATGTTTTATAAGAAATGCCCTATCATTTCTTTGAATCACAGGAGAAGTTTTTGCTGGGATAACCTTTGGGAAAACCTACAGGAAAGAGCTTTTTCTAGTAATTGCCCACTGAGGAGATGTAAACTGTTAGAGCTAAGTCTTATTAATGGGAAAAATTAGGATAATGAGCAATAATTTGAAATAATTATTTCTTTACAAACACAAAATTGTATTCCTTTTAAATTTGCTTTCTGTGTAAGTGAATTCCTGCAGAGTTGGGTGGGATGGGAATTGGGTTCACCCCTGGCACAGAAAACCTCTCAGAATAACTTTTATGTCCTCGAGAAGGGCCCAGGGTTAATTTACATATTGTTTGATGTGCAATTTAATTCTGGCTAAGAGAAAACGTGGCCTAATCAAAGCTGCTGCAAAGAACAAATTCCCACAAACTGATGAATACTTCTTAAATAGTCGTTGCTCTCAAATTATATCTAAAGACTTCTACTTTATTAATGATGCATCTACAATTAAATTACTTAAGAGGTTTTATCAGATTACAGCATTAGCCTGAATTCTGTGGCGTAGTCTGCAATGAATATATTTATGTACCTCTTACAGCACTCTCACTCACAGCCTCTCCATTTGGCATTCTTGTGCTCCTTTGTTTCTGTTTTGCTCTTTTATTAAAAACCAAACCTAACAAAATCTGGGCTCAAAACACTTCACGTTATACTTTGATTTGAAAATTGTAACTGAAAAAAAATGAAAAAGAAAAAAATAAAAGCATTTAACCAAATTATTTAGTTTGTTTCTCAAAACTAAGTCCATCTTTCCCAGCCTGTATGAGCAGAATCTTTAATCAGAAGAAATGAAACCCATCCCAAGTGACTGGATTGATGAGGGATCTATGGACTATTTGGACAGCAAATGAAGAGAACAGTAAATGAATGAATTCATAAGCAGGGTGTTGCAGCTACAGAGCCTACGTGGCTAAACCTCAATGAAAACATGAAATCATAATTTCTTCTGTTCTTGGAGTCATAGTAGGGGAAGAGGTTAAGATCTACTGATGGCAGAAGTAGAAAAGCTGCTTCTATGTAAAAGAAGTTGTTTCTCTGCTGAGTGCTAGCACTGCATTTTAGGACCCAGGTGTGCAGTATGTCTCTGTTGTGACAATAAGAGAAGCCCCTTGCTGTAAGATGACAGCTCCCATGTTGCAGGGAGATGGGGAATATCCCAGTGAAACGCCTGAACTTACATATTTGAATATCCAAGAACTAGAAAGCAGAAGCCAGTTAATAGGAAGAGATGCTACACTTCTCTAAACTGTGGGGAAATTGAGCTCTCCATTGTGCATGCCATTTTCATCCACTGGGGCTAGTGGCACTGCTGACTGAACGCAGCCTCCCTTCCCTCCATAGGTGCATGGAAGGAATTTGCTGTCCATTGACTACGACCGGAACATACGCACAGAGAAAATCTATGATGATCACCGCAAGTTCACCCTGCGGATCATCTACGACCAGCTCGGGCGCCCGTTCCTCTGGCTGCCCAGCAGCGGCCTGGCTGCTGTCAATGTCTCCTACTTCTTCAACGGGCGCCTGGCTGGGCTGCAGCGCGGAGCTATGAGTGAGAGAACAGACCTGGATAAGCAAGGCAGGATCGTATCGCGCATGTTTGCCGATGGGAAGGTTTGGAGCTACACCTATCTAGAAAAAGTAAGTGATGTTGGTTTACCTGCTGACAGCAGCTACAAAGAGACAACGTGCTACTCAGCTTCATTTTAAACCCTGTATGTAACACACACACACACAGAGATTATCTACAATTTGACATGTTCCAGCTGTAAAGAATCCCTCTGTACCTGGTCTCAAAATTCCTTATTTTTGAATTAGTCAACTAATTTGACTAATGTTTAATAGGAAATACATTGTTCATGGATTGTGTCTTTTGATATGTTCCTGGAAGCAGTTGGCTGCCATATAATAGCATAAACTGAACACAATGAATTGCCCTTAATGAAGACCAAAAACGCATCACTAAACCTGACAAAAGGTTCAGGTAGAAACAGGTAATTCATCTGTAATCATTATTTTTTAAATGAAAATACGGTAAAGCATTTTTACTTAGCCCAGCTAAGACACTTCAATCATAGGTGCCTTAAATACTTCAAAATTGCGTATTCCTTTCCCTTCTTTGAACCTGTTGTTTTAGGCAAACCAGAGCCAATATTCTCTGCTTTTTGTCACACATATTTCACAGTAATAGTTGTGAATTACAACTGCTGGTGGCAAAGTAAATCAAGTAATTTATCTAACACCTCTGCATCCCTCAGAAAAAATGAAAACAAAAAGGTCCTACTAGGGGGAGGGCAGCTAATAGATTTCTAACCTGCACTTTCCTGAAGCGTCAGCATGTTGATTTCCAAGTAGCACATCCTGCCATCTAGCAATCTGACAATATTCTTGCACAGCTTTGTGCCCCTAACTGATGCGTCTCGTTCTCTTTTGATTCATTTAACACTAGTGCCTTCTCAGTGAACATTTCTTTACTGCCCTGAGAGATCACATGCCGAATGCTGGTAACTGTGTACTAATTTTCTCCCTACAGTCGATGGTACTACTGCTTCAGAGTCAACGCCAGTACATCTTTGAGTATGATTCTTCAGACCGCCTTCATGCTGTCACCATGCCCAGCGTTGCTCGGCACAGCATGTCAACTCACACCTCCATTGGCTACATTAGGAACATTTATAACCCTCCTGAAAGCAATGCATCAGTGATTTTTGATTACAGTGATGATGGGAGGATTCTGAAAACATCGTTTTTAGGCACTGGCCGACAAGTCTTCTACAAGTATGGAAAGCTATCCAAGTTGTCTGAAATTGTTTATGACAGCACTGCAGTTACTTTTGGGTATGATGAAACTACAGGTGTCCTAAAAATGGTGAATCTGCAAAGCGGAGGATTTTCTTGTACAATCCGCTATCGTAAAATTGGTCCTCTCGTTGACAAACAGATCTACAGATTCTCTGAAGAGGGTATGGTCAATGCAAGGTTCGATTATACATACCACGATAATAGCTTTCGAATCGCAAGCATCAAGCCCATAATAAGCGAGACGCCTCTTCCAGTTGATCTTTACCGTTACGATGAGATTTCTGGCAAAGTAGAGCATTTTGGCAAATTTGGAGTTATTTATTATGATATAAATCAAATTATTACTACAGCAGTTATGACACTGAGTAAGCACTTTGATACCCATGGGCGCATTAAAGAAGTTCAATATGAAATGTTCCGATCTCTAATGTACTGGATGACTGTCCAATATGACAGCATGGGAAGGGTAACCAAGAGAGAACTGAAACTTGGTCCATATGCCAACACCACGAAGTATACCTATGACTATGATGGAGATGGGCAACTGCAAAGTGTAGCAGTAAATGACAGGCCAACCTGGCGTTACAGTTATGATCTGAATGGAAACCTTCATCTCCTGAATCCTGGAAATAGTGTCCGACTGATGCCTCTGCGCTATGACCTGAGGGACAGGATTACACGCTTAGGTGATATACCCTACAAAATTGATGAGGATGGATTCCTGTGTCAGCGAGGCTCAGATGTATTTGAATACAACTCCAAGGGACTCTTGACAAGAGCTTACAACAAAGCCAATGGGTGGAGTGTTCAGTACCGTTACGATGGACTCGGCCGAAGGGCTTCCTGTAAGACTAACCTGGGGCACCACCTGCAGTACTTTTATGCTGATCTTCACAATCCAACAAGGGTCACTCATGTCTACAATCATTCCAATTCAGAAATTACCTCTTTATACTACGATCTGCAAGGCCACCTCTTTGCAATGGAGAGTAGCAGCGGGGAAGAATATTATGTCGCCTCTGATAACACAGGCACTCCATTAGCCGTGTTCAGCATCAATGGCCTCATGATCAAACAGCTTCAGTACACAGCATATGGGGAGATTTACTATGACTCTAACCCTGATTTCCAGCTGGTCATTGGATTCCATGGCGGACTGTATGATCCTTTAACCAAACTTGTCCATTTTACCCAAAGGGACTATGATGTCCTGGCTGGACGCTGGACATCTCCTGATTACACCATGTGGAAAAACATTGGTAAAGAACCCACTCCTTTCAATCTGTACATGTTCAAGAGTAACAACCCTCTAAGCAATGAACTGGATCTAAAGAACTATGTAACAGGTGAGACTTTGTTACATTCCTTATAAACAACACTATGGTTTGGAAGTTGATTTGGGAAGGAAATCAGACTTCTCCTTACTAGCCGTTTTCTGAATCCTCCTGTCCAGGTTGGGCCATTTTCGTTTTTGTGTTATGAAAAGGGCTGGCTAGTCCTGATTCTTCGATGCTGTCCCTGCCCAAATGAAGGGCACTAAATAAGAAGCCACAGGGAATTTATGGAGGGGGAAAAAATAAATTAACTCTCAAAATGAACTGCTGACTGATTCCATGGGTGCATTATGAATTAGTGCCAAGAACTGATTTAATTAAACCTCTTTTCCCATTTAACTTTTAATACACAAACAGTTTTCAATCTTTAAAACCAAAATATTGATTTTTAGAAATATTCTTACCCCCTGCAAGTGTAAGAAATGTGATGGAATGTGTAGAGCTGAGGAAGAGAAACATTAAAGTAGTTTTGACTGCAGATGTTAGAACTGGGTAAAACTTGTAACCTCTTCTTAATTAGTAGTAATTTTTCACTTAGTGAGATCACACAGTACTCAAGCCCGCTGCTGGCAACTTCTAAAAAGAAAGGTAATTAGTATGTCTTCAGGAAAACCTTTTCTCAGCACTGAATATGCAGTATCCAGTAATTAGAGCAATGGAATCATTTGTAAAAAGGAGCTATCTTAATTTTAGCAGTAATTTGAATTTCAAGAAAAGTGCATTTCCTTCAGAGAAAATCACAGCAAGTTTCATTGATACATTGGGATGTAATCATGTGTGTAACATCCAGAGGTTCTATTGGAGCTACTTTCCAATTTGAAGATAGTGCAACTTGTATCTGATAGTGTGAAAATACTGGTGACTAAAATGACCTTGGGATGAAATTCTGTTGTCCTAAATTCAAGTCCTATTTTCATCCACCAGTGGATGAAAATTATTAGATCTAAATCACTGGTTTAGATTTTCAGTGTCATCTACGATATTTTATGATGTTCTGAAATTTCATTCATTTAATTTATTCACCCACTGGATGAAATCTAGGAAGTTCTATTGCATTTGATCCACACACACCTTGCAGTCTGTAAAAATACTTCATTGGTGATGAAAATATTTGTTGCTGTATGGACTAAAGAGATTCTCTTGCACAAGAAGGGATTATGGTGGCACCTGGCTTGTCATAGCTTAAAAACCAACCCAAACAGAAAATAAAAGAGCTACTTCCGCACCCCAATCCATTCTTACTGTTAACCCCTGATACTGCTTTATTCACAGGTTTTGATGGAAAGGAATTCCTGTACCAAGTGCAGTGCTGCAAAGCAGAACAGTAACTACTTTGCATATAGGTCCTCCTCTTTTTTTGTGGAAATAGGGCAGCTGAAGTGAATTGTTTGGGGTATACCATTATACCATAAAATAAACTGCAGCCTTAAAAAGGAGCAGTGACCCTGTGCTGTCCAAAGCTACAGGAAAAAGATGGTAGTCACTGTGTGATGGGAGATACATACAAAGGTCTTTACAGAAGCAGAGTATCTTACTACTAATTTTAGTGTCAGAATGCTAACGGAAGGAAGAGTTTTGTTGTCGAATATCCCCAGCCAGTACTGGACTTTTTATGGTGTAACATGTTGGGAAAACAGGCTTTGCAACTGCAAGCAGGCTCCGTGCTGTGTCTGAGAGTGTCCCCAAGGTCTGTGTGCAGGGTGGGTGCTCTGCAGGCACCCCATGTGCCTGTGGCAGCAAGCAGAGCTGCTGTGCACCGTGCCTGGGGTGCTTTAAATGCAGACAGAGACCCTTGCAGCAAGAGTGCCCTGCACAGTCACATCTCTTCAGACACGGGGTTTGGCTCACACAGGGGAGCAGCAATAGCACCATCAGGAGCTGTTGTAGGCCAGTGAGGAGAGAAGGCCACTGGAAAGGATGGGATTTTTAAACAGAAATAGTCATGAATATAGGTCCAAATCAAATGAGAAGTGCCTGTGCTCCCACGCTGCTGCTCATCCCTGTGAGTGGCAGAAAAGAGAAGCAGGAAACAAATGTAAACCAGGGTCATGGGCTTTTCTGTTGTTGTTGTTGTTAAAAATGTCACTTGATAACTAAAGTACATCATAAGTTCTTAGCATGTGTTGAGTGAGAGTCACTGTTATTTAGTGACTTCGGTTTTTCAGCAAGATATGAGGACAGAGTTTTACTGATTGAACCCAGAGCTGGAAATTCCGAAAGCTCACTGCAGAGCTGAGCTCTGACCTTCCCATGCAGCTCCTGCTTTTCCATACTGGGCCTGAAGGGAAGGTGAGGATATTCATGGTGTCTAAATTTAGCCTTCTGAATTACAAGTCTAGCTCCTCACTGCATTTAATGGAGCCTCCAGAGACCTGGTGACAGCTAATAGAAGTAGGACGCAGAAGGCAAGCCATGTATTTTCCCCATGGACTTTGCAGATGTTTCTAGGAGTACTAACCTAACAAAACATCATTTAACAATAGAGTTTATAGGTTACAGGAGCCACATCAGAAGGTGTCAGAAATGGAATAAGTATTGCATACAGTGAAATGTTTGGATAATCCATGTGCTCTAATGGGATAAGAATGAGCAAGGTCGTATATCCCTGTTGAACTATTTAGGGTACATGTAAAGCAGTATTTCCTGTGCCTGCTCATGGTGGATTACTACAGATCTGTCAAGTGCCACGCTGTAATACAAATGATGAGTTCCACAGCTGCTTGAAATCAAGGAGGTCAGCGATGGATTGCTTAAATTTTTTGATTTCTTGCCTTTATTACACACATTCATTTCTCACTTGCCTGCTTCCTTTTGATTTCTAGATGTCAAAAGCTGGTTGGTGATGTTCGGATTTCAACTTAGCAACATTATTCCTGGTTTCCCTAGAGCAAAAATGTACTTTGTGTCACCGCCATACGAGTTGTCTGAGAGTCAAGCATGTGAAAACGGACAGGTAGGCAGAAATGTGAAGTTATTTCTATGAATAGAAGTGCTGGCTCTCGTGTCGTTCCAGTAGAAGGCCAAGTATTTATTTCTGGGTAAAACTAAGGGAGTATAGCTAGATTTTATCCTAATGAACATATGCCTTTCTTGCCAGCCTTCATTGTTATCATAATTACAGTGTCATTAGTTTGTCTTTTATTGAGTTCTTCCTTGATTAACAAGTTGTAACTCGATTAACTTGATTAGCAATGACAAAGGGAGACTTTGTCAGGGCAATTCATCATCTGTTGTACCTTTGGAAAACCCATCCTAATAACATGTGTTGCAATAAACTTAGGTTGGTACTTGCTGTACTGCTAAGTTCTTCTTCTTCTCCTCCCCTGGAATAGGATTTCTCACCATTTTTTGTCTGGTGCTTTTCCTAGTTAGAGGCTTTGGTTTGCTACTTTAGTTACTACAGTTAAGTTCAGTTACAGCATTCCCACTTGTCAGGTTAAGGATGGAAAATGGTGCATAATAAATAATTATAGCTTTATAATAAATCTCAACCCATTTAATAAACTTAGAAAGAGTACTAGGCCAACTCCAAATTTAGTCTTTGCTTTTACTTCACATCTGTGGTAATACAACAGAAAGGATCATATAAACCTAAACATACCACTTTACAGGCTTCTAAGTCATCTGAGAGTCTAAATCCCTTCTTCAGGAACTGCTTTGTTATTTTGGAGCCCAACTTTTACCTAGTTTCAGAGGCTTACATTCCTAAGCATTTTAGTCATCTCTGCTGGTTGAAATCCCAGAAGTGCTGTGCTGTCTTTTAATAGATATTGAGTCTGTTTGGCTTCAGCTCAGATTAAAATTGTTCTAATCTTGGGTTTTACTTCTTCTTGTAATGGACGATCTGTAATTTGCCAAAATTGAGATTTGTGGTACATGTGTGCTACAGAGAGTGATTAATGAGAAATAGTGAATCTGGTATTGCTAATAGCAAAATAATTTGCCAAATGAGTATTTCCCTGACTCTGAAGGAGATATGGGTATGGACGGGTAGCGGAGGGTGGTCTTCCCATAGCGCAGAATTTTTCACTGCATAGATTTCCTTTAAAAAGGCAAAGCAAAGATTGGTGTTGGTCTCTGAAACGAGTATTTTCAGATCTATATCTTCTTTGGTGGTTTTGTGTCTTCTTTTGCTTTCCCCAGCTAATTACAGGAGTTCAGCAGACGACAGAAAGACACAACCAGGCTTTCATGGCTCTTGAGGGCCAGGTCCTATCTAAAAGATTACATGCCAATATTAGAGAAAAAGCAGGTCGCTGGTTTGCCACAACCACTCCAATCATTGGGAAAGGAATCATGTTCGCTGTGAAGGAAGGCCGTGTAACCACTGGCGTTTCCAGCATAGCCACAGACGACAGCAGGAAGATTGCCTCTGTCCTGAACAGTGCTCACTACCTGGAGAAAATGCACTACAGCATCGAGGGGAAGGACACCCATTACTTTGTGAAGATAGGCTCAGCTGACAGCGACCTCGTCACCCTCGCCATGACCAGCGGGAGGAAGGTGCTGGACAGCGGAGTCAATGTCACGGTGTCCCAGCCCAGCCTGCTCGTCAGCGGGAGGACTCGAAGGTTTACCAACATTGAGTTCCAGTACTGCACCCTGCTCATCAACATCCGCTACGGACTGACCCCCGACACGCTGGACGACGAGAAGGCCCGAGTGCTCGACCAGGCTCGGCAGCGAGCGCTGGGAGCAGCCTGGGCCAAGGAGCAGCAGAAGGCACGGGACGGCCGCGAGGGCAGCCGCGTATGGACAGATGGAGAGAAGCAGCAGCTTCTGAACACGGGAAGGGTGCAAGGTTACGAGGGATACTATGTCCTGCCCGTGGAGCAGTACCCAGAGCTAGCAGACAGTAGCAGCAACATCCAGTTTTTAAGACAGAATGAAATGGGAAAGAGGTAACAAATTAATCTGCTGTCATCCTTTGCTGGATGAATCAGTAGTCATAACTGTTATCTCCTCTCCTAAGGAGATGAAGACCTAAATGGGGGCACTAGGCTGAGCTACTCTGGGATAGTAAGTGGCAGAAAGCTCATATTTTTTGAGTTAAATGCCACTGTTCAAGTGATTAAAACCCACATCCTGAAGTGGACTAAAGCCAGACTGAAAACTCTAACCATACAAATTAAAAAGTACCCCTGAAATATTACCCACTTGTTCTGGGTCTAAAGGAAAACAAAAGGAAGGCCTCGTATTGTATTACCTCACTCCATTCACACGTGAGCAAACTAAGAAATCCAAGTGGGCCACTTTCACTAACCAGCTGATGAAACACAGATGATTCAGACTGCTTGTTTGATAAATATCCAAGAGGTTTTCATTTAAAGCAAAATACAGGTGCATTTAAAACATGACTTTGGGGTGATTTGTGTGTAGCAACTGGAGGACAATGAGAATGCAAGTGAGAGCACACTGGAAATAGGAAAGCAAAATATATTTAAAAGTAACAAAACCACACTTGCACTCTGACCCTCCCCTGGTCTGGCCTGAAGCTTAACTTACTCAAAGAGGGCAGAGTGTAAAGTTCCATTCAAAATGGTGGCTATAAATCACTACAAATAAATTTCATACTCTGTTTGTCTTTGAAGATTTCCATTGTGGACAGTATAACACAGTTACAGGGTGTAGTCTGTTTAGATTCAGTAGTTTGTTGGTATCAGTTCCAGTAGAGCTGTGGGCATTGTGTTACACTATTGCAAATGGGCACCACGTCAGATCACCCTGTACATACATCAGCCAGAAGGCACAATCACTGTTTCAGATTTAAAAATTATTAGTGTGTTTGTTTGGTCGAGAAACTGAGACAATCACATTACAGTCACCACAGAAAAGAAAAAAAAGAGAAAAAAAAAGTCTAATAAGAACTTTGGTACAAGAACTTTTTTGTAATATACATGTATGAATTGTTCATTGAGTTTTTATATTAATTTTAATTTGCTGCTGAGCAAAGACTAGAGACAGGCAAAGATAATTTATGGCAAAGTGTTTAAATTGTTTATACATAAATAAAGTCTCTAAAACTCCTGTGAATTACTTGTCTTCCATTGTGAAATCTTTTCAAAATGAAAAAGTCAGTGTCCTGCTGCACACAGCATCTCATGGGGCACAATGACTTGCTGTTGGACCATGGATTCTGCAGGGGGCTGGTCCTTTGACCTCTGGGTAAGCAACACATCACCCAAACCTCCATTTAGGACACAGCAGAAAACTGGTAAATGTTGACGTTCCCCTTGTGCACCTCACAACCAGCAACCCTCAAACTGCCATGTTTCAATCCTGGAATCAGTTTAATTGCACTGAAGTATCCTCCAAACAGTCTGCAGCAACATGCTACTAAATGGAATGTGGAAGGCCATGCTGTGAGCCAGGAAGTCTCCATGAAATCTGTCTTCTTTGGGAGATGATTGCTTATTTTTACCATTCATTAAAAACTGGAGGTAAGCTCAAAGACCCTCTCCAAGCAAACAGTCACTCCCGGTGATATTGAAAGGGAGCCATCCATCACCCAGAGCCCTGCTGCTTTTATCTCGTTTCAGGATGTAGCTAGGGAGCTCTACTTAATTTTGAGAACAATTTTGCTTTTGGGGTTGCAAATGAGGTTTTTAATTATTCATGATATCGACAGAGGTGCTCGAGTTGATTGTGGGTATTAATTCACTCCAGGTCACTTTTAAAGCAGAGCAGTTCAGTGGCTGTGTTCTAGAGCACCTACAGCACTCACAAAGTGCATCTAATCTCTGCTGCACAAACAAGAGCCACCCCATTGTGATGAAGCCTTGCACCCATGTGCAGGGCACCTGAACCCTGAGCTCAGTTACTTACCCTCTGAAGGCTGAGCCCGGGTACACTTTCAGATGAAGCCCTTTGTGCCCATCACCGCAGATGTTTTTCTGTGCTGATGGACCTGAAGTGCTGTTATGCTATCCCGCTGTTCTTTACCAGTGAAAACTCTTAATGATGTATTGTGATTTTCTTTAATGGAAGTGTAAACCATGACATCCCGAGGTGCAGACACTTCATTACCACAGCTCTTCTGAATTACCCTTGACCTATACTGATAAGCTTCTTGGGTCACTTTTTGGAATGGAGTGTTTCTCGCAGTTGAGAGGGTTAAAATCAGAATCTGTTGCACAGTCCCTGGTGTCCTTTATTCTGTTACCATTCTCCTAAAGCTGAAACTCTTCAGAATTAGAGATTCGGCTACTTCAAAGGGAAATGCAGTGAAACTACAAGAAGTACCTTTTACTATTAATTACTGTGGGAGGAGATGTAACAGATTTGCAGGAGAGGCACTCCCTACATGGCTCCTTTGCATCATCAGGATGTTCATTTGGGGGTGGTTCAGTCATGTTTGCATGAGCAGTATATCTGCATGGGCAAAGCTCCCTGCCTGTCCTTTGGACAAGTAACCGTAGTATGTCCAGTGATGTAGAAAGCCTTGTGTGGTGCATCAAGGAAGAGTTACTGTGTTTTGTCAGTATGACAAAGAGTTAGATGCTCTCATGTCTGCAAAAAATAGCTGACTGTTAGAGGCCTTACTAAGGAGCTTTTCACTTAATGAATGGGGGAGATAGCTGCATTGATGTGGCCATGGTCAACCTCTTGCTGCCTCCTCTCCTGTGGGCCCATCCGAGTTTCCTCTGTTTCTTGAAGTATCTTTTTCTCCTTTTTCCTTTCTACAAACCTCCCTTTCCTAATTCCCCTCAAATCGGTATCTCCTGCTCCTCTCAAAGCTCTTCCTCTCTCCTCCCTGCTACACTTTTCCATGTGGAGCAGGCAATTAACCTAAAGCAACACGAAGGAGGCATGAACTGGGATCCTGCTTATGGGAGAGTGATGGCTTTAACAGTGACACTATGGCTGTGTCCCCACCAGTGCTGTGACCAGGACAGGCTGAGCGCAGCCATGCAAGGACCTGGCCTGAGAAGCTGTCCTCGCTGTGGGAAGGCACAGTGCCGGGGCCACAGGCATGGGTTTGTCCTTCTAACTCCTTTGAGCATCAGCTGAGGTGTCTGCAGAGTGAACACAAACCTGGGAACAGGCGTCTGTTTGAAGCTGAAACCAGATGCAGGATCAGCATTGGAGTGTTTCCTTTTTTCCTATTAGATTGCTGTAACTGAAGGGATTTGGTATTTATAACCTTGCATTTCCTGACTTAGCCCAAGGCCTGGGACGTGCTTGTCAGTGTAGGCTGTGTCTCTGCACATCCTGCTC
>JANHGB010000862.1:34838-53667 GCA_026283785.1 Coracopsis vasa | reverse complement strand
AGAGAAAATCATAGCAGCAAGAAGCATTTTTTAGCCTGGTATTGATTTTTGTTACATTTCTGGTGACTTACTGAGAAGATAGCCAGAAGCAATTTATAAGTACAGTAACACTAGCACATTCCAGAGCACCAGTACAGAAGTACCAGAGGTTGTGCAGGTTGAAGTGCAATAGTTCAACCTTACCAAATATGGGTGAAATCTGGTATTAGGCCTCTAATTTCAATAACTTACAGTGTTTTACACTGACTGAAGATCTGGCCTAAAGTACTTTCAGCAGTAGACTTCTTTTTATTTTACCCAGTATTCAAGTCAAGAAATCAAATAATGAAATGAATGCTATTATTTTACACCACTTAAATACTATTATGCTTAGTTGAGACAGGCATTTTTCCTTCTACCTATTTGTACTTTCCAAGACCTTAAAATTCCATCCATCCTTCAGAAGCAGTCAACGCATGCAGGAGTTTACAAATTTTGTGGAAGAGAGTCCAGCAAAAGCAATGCATCAAGTTCTGTTCTTACCTGAACTTGTGGAATTCTTAAGTAATTTCAGAGATGGAGTTGATTAAAGGTATATTTAAGTCTTATCCATCGGCTGTTCCCCTGTGGCTGCCACCACCCTTCTTCGGCATCATAACAGCCTGGCTGAGCTGCTATTACCCCCAGCAATGGGTCTCTTTCTCCCCAAACGCTCCCTGGGCTGTGCTAAGGGGGTGATAGGATTCACTCCCCAACTCCTGAACAAAACCAGGCAATAGTGGAAGGACAACCAGGGATGGAGGGAGGGAGTGGAAAAAGGTTTTCCAGGTGTTGTTTCTGCCACAGCCTGATGCAGCAGTACTTGACCTCTGCTCCAAGGCAGCTCAGCCCTGTGGCCACTGCACCATTCAGGGGACTGGTGATGAGCCATGTCCTTCTGCACTGGAGCTGTGGGACCATTTCCACTCGTTACAAGGCTCTCTGTAGCTGCTGGTAACTGGTGGTGGTGTCAACACACCTGTGGCTTGATGTAATGGCCAGGAACACAGCTTTTGGGTGACCTTTCCCATGTTAAGCACAGCTTGCAAAACCCTCATGGCTCGCTCTGGGCTTATAAAACTCAACTCTGTTTGTTGTGGAAGTTTCACTGGAGTAGGGAGCTGAAGAGGGACTTCACTGCTACTGAAACCTGGCAAACACCCAAAGGGGAGGGTGGCTGCGATGCACATCTCAGCCCTTCAGACACTGCATTCCTCCCAAGATTTCCAGTCTCTGTCCCTACTTCTGGAAGATAACAAACAAGCCTGCCCCCTGGGCAGCATCCCTCTGCTGTCCCCTGCCAGAAGAGATGCCTGGGCAAGAGCAGAGGCTCGCCAGAGTCGGTAGCAAATCCTGGGCAGGGATTCCCTTGGAGCCTGGACACCTGCATCTTACAGTTTTTCAGTCAGAGCTGTTCTCCTTTTCTGAGCCCTGTCCCCTAGCCCAGAGGTGGGTTTGATGAGGTCCATGTGCTCCACAGGTGTAAATCAATGCAGATTCAGAACTTCAGACCCCCTGCAATGCTGCCCAGGGTGTGAGGATCAGCTGCCTTGTCTGGCCTGTGTGGAGAGCTGTGACAATGATGACTTCCCTGGACAGACGGACACACGCACACACATTTCTGCCTCTGCTGTAGAGGAGTTTGTGACGTTTTTTCAGGTAGTTCAGGTATTGTGGCAAATGGAGCAGAAAATCAGAAGCGGAAAAGGCTGTGAGAGGCAGGAAGGAAAGAGAAGCAGGAGCTACTTGTGCAATCTCATGCACGGGGTTTCCCCTGGGTTTGTGCACATCCCTGCTGTGTCACCCACGGTCACAAGAGTTCATCTTTCAGTTTGTGTCCCTCAGAGTGTTACATGCCTTGCTGGAGAGGCTGTGCCAGTGAAAAGCCCTGGTGTTAGGCTGTGGAAGGTGGGTAAGGCTCTTTCCGGGGTACACCTGAGCCCCACCTTGGTCTGCAACAACATGTGTGGACTTCTGCAGGCTCCAGTGCTTCACCCCAAGGCATGAGACACGTCCCCTTGCACAAGCAGGACCTGGTGCAGTGCAGGGGATGGTGCTGCCCCACCAGCAGTGTGCTTCCAGACAGCTCTCTGTGCAGCCCTGGGCCCAAGGAGCTCATGAACACTGTTTTTACAGCGGCTCCTCTGAGGGAGGATTTTGCAGCGTTTCCAGGTGAAGGGGTGGTTCGTACAGTGATGCCCACCCCGCTGCCAGCCAGGGAACAGAACAGAGGAGCCCCTTCTCTGCCCCTGTTCCTGCTCAGCAAACAGATCCCCACTGTTGGTCAGAGGAAGTCTGGTGAGGGCAGAAGGGAGGAAAACGCTCCTGTCAGGTTTTGTCTCTCAGAGCTAAGAGCGGTCCTGTTAGGAGCTTGTGATCCTGGTTTTTCTTTTCAAATACATCTATTTATTTTTTTAGACTGCTGGCCCTTGCTCAAAGGGACCCAGGCTGAGTCCATCCCAACTGGTTGACCGCTTGCTTGTACCTCATCCTGGCCCTGATCATGCTGGTGAGAGCTTCGGCTCCTCGGCCATGAAAGCTGCTCTCTTAGCGAGGGTGTGGATGTCTCCCCTTGGCCAGGAGCCTGTGCCGGCAGCAGGCGCTGGGGGGGAGCTCGGCACGCCGGCGCTGGGAAGACTGGGGCAGTGTTTAGAGCCGAGGGCTGCTGAAAGGGCTCAGTGTGTGCTGAGCGTGAGTCACCCGGGCTGGAGGGCAGCTGGAGCTGCGGCAGGAGGGGCCAGCACCACACAGAAAGGTGGTGAAATGAGTATCATTAGTGTGGAGTGGAGGCAGAAGGGCCTGGGGAAAGAGGGAGGCTGGGGCAGAGGGATTTGAGTGACAAAACCTGTGTGTGTGCATGGGGCTGGGGAGGGGGCAGCGAAGGCTGGGTTCAGCTGCGCCCCAGGTACATCCCTTAACCTTCATGCGCCAAGCAAACAAAGCCTGGGGAAGGGCTGGGTGAGCCCGGGGAAGCTTTGTGAGGTACTCAAGATGGGGAACTGCCTTGTGTCACCCTCTGGTGCCCCAAGCACCGGCTTGCAAGGCTGGTGCTCCACCCTGGCTGGTGCAAGGCAGCCCTGGAGCTGCTGGTTTTCTTTGGCTGTAGCTTGGGCTCAGTTTGGCTGTGTGCTTCCCGGTCTGGCTGATACACACCTGGGCAGCTGCCAGGCTATGCCAGCCCCTTACGGTTCCTCGGCATCATCTCCCGATCCCCAGGGATGTCACCTGCTGTAGCAGACCCTGGAGGCAGCTTGTCCCATCTCCTGTGTCTGACATTGCTGGTGGTTCAGTGCCATCCCCTAAAAGGAAGGTGGCATCTTGGTGACATCCCAGTTAGGACCTCGTCATCTGGCTGCATGTGAAGTAGGAATGGTTTTTTTGGTTTGGATTGAACACAAGCTTGCATGGGAAGGTTTGGGTCCATCTCGAAAGCAAACAAACAGCCTTGTGCATAGGGGTGCCAGCACCCAAAGAGGTCCCTCATGATGTGTTAAGGTTTAGCTGCATCCTACTGTCTTCAAGAGGCATCATGTGCTCATGCAAGACACCAGCATGTGCGCAAAAGAGTAGAGGCCTTGTGGGGTTCATCTTGCCCCAGTCCTCAAGCCACTGAGGACAGCAGGAAGCTGGGACTAGTTCAGAGCATGTGAGTGCAGAAAGCGATCCAGTGGTGGCTGGTGAAGAGGTGCACCCAAAGCAGAGATGCTTTTTAATGGGGTTTTATCTGGCTGAACTGCAAAGGAGTTGACCTTTGCTGAAAACTCACACTAAGAAGTTTCCTGCCAGCACAAGTAACCACAGCCCGAAAGCACAGGGTCTCACCAGCCGAGCAAACAGGGAGGGCGCCTGATGGCTCCAGGCAGCCGAGAGAGAGCTCCTGTGCCTCTAGACCTGCAGAAAATCACTCCAGGAGCTGGGAATAATCTTATTGGCTTGCTGGCTGCTGTCCCAGGGGCAGTTCCTTCACCACACCTCTGGTTCATTGATCTGTGAGGCCCCAGAGCCGAACTCCACAGCCACATGCCCCATGCTGACCCTGTGAGCTGCTGGTGCCAGGGATTGTCCATGCCACCTCACCCCGAGGACCTTTCCATCCTCCTCTTTCCATGCTGTCCAGCTCCCCATCCTTACCCACCTCTCCCTAACGTCGGGCAGATCTTCAAGGCTTTGGCCCTACATGAGTGACCTCTTAAGGTGGTGCTTTTCTGTTCTGTTGTCACCAGTGGCAGCAGTAGGATGAAGGAAAGTGAAACACTATGGAGAGCACAGTGTGATGACACAAATGGGCTGGAAGGACCCCTGAGAGCCATCACTTTGTTCCTCCACCCTGCAGCAGGAGCCAATTTCCCATGGTGAGGCAGGGATCAACCCAGCCTGGAGCGTCCCTGGACCAAGATGCTAGAAACGCCAGAGCCACGGCAGAACCATCATCCCAATGGATGGTACAGGGCTGTAGCTGCGCTTGCTGTGAATAAGGGAAGGAGCTGGATCCATGCATTAACTCACTGGCCATCTCAGCCCACAGCATGACTTCACCGTCGGGTGAACATCCCACCATGGAAACCAAACCTCAGGAATGCAGCTGGGTGTGCCGGCTCTCTTATCCTCTCCTGAGGGCTCTTGCATGGCTAGAATACTCCTAGGCTAGCAAACTGCTGTTGCCACCTCTCCCACCAGCTCCCTGAGCTGGGCTGGGAAGCAACATCCATGCAAGGGTCATTGCTGTACAGGGTGGGTGCCTGCCTGGGGCTGGCACTGTGGGTGCTGGGTGCTTCCCTCCTTTCTTGCACATGCAGAAGCAGGGAGCTTTGCCATGGCCTTCATCCAGTAGCCCCAGCCAAATAGGGGGAAATCTGTATTCCGCATGCCCTCTTTCTCTTGCTGGACATGGACCCACTAGTGGCTGCAGCAGAGGCCAGGTTTGGCACAGGCAGTGAGCAGCAGCCAAGTGATGATTAATGACGAGCAGAGGCACAGGCCAGGGATGTCTGAGTCGCCTCTGCCTCCCTCCTGAACCAATTTGGCCAAAAAAGGCTAATGTGAGCGTTTCTGCGCCTGCTGGTCCAGGAGGGGCCCGGACACCGCTCAGGGTCTCGGCAGGCGCTGCACCGGGGCCGCATGTTTTTCCACTTGGAGTGGAGAGGGGCCACGGGCAGGGAGCCGCCGAGCTCAGGTGACTCCTGAGCCGCCCTCTTCATCTGACTCATGGGAGACATGGTGAGCACTCTCCTACCCGATGGAAAACACGTCGCTTGCAGCTCGTGGCTCCTGGGTCTGTGCCAGGCAGCAGGGCTTCCCAGGGCTGTGAGCGCAGCGCGCCAGCACCCTGAGCCCAGCCCGGGCTGGAGCTGGGAGAGCAGTTTCTGTGGGCTGACGCCCAACCAGTGCTTGTGTCTGTGTCTGGCTTTGCAGGATGGTCAGGGTGGCAAGGCTGAGCAGGACAGGCCCATGGGCCCTGCAATGGGCAGGAGCATCTCTGCAGGCAGGTTCAGCATTGGCATGACATCGTTGCTTTTCCAACCCTACAACCTGAGAATGTCTCCCTCCTGGTTCCCTCTCTTTTATCTTTGCTCATTGGGAGGGTTCTGGATGCAGACAGCAGGATAGGTCCTTCCCTTCCCAAGGCCAAGCACACCAAGGATGCAGACAGCAGTACAGGTCCTTCCCTTTCCCTCCCAAGGCCAAGCACACCAACATCCTCCCACCTTTCTGAATCTGGGCAGCACGAACGCATCTCCCTTCTTAGCCCCACATTCCCATTCCTCTAGGCTTTCCACATCCTGTGTCTTCATGGGCTTGTTTTCTTCCCTGCCACAGGTTCACAGGACAAACCCAGACCTTGATGCTTTCTGTGTGAGGCTGAATTGGGTGAGGAGAGATAGGGAAACTGAGGCACACTGGGGTAAGCACTGCTCACAGGGCAGGCTGGGCAGGGAAAGACAAGCCAGGGCCTCTTGTGTCCAACCACAAGACTGTTCACATCACTCCGCAGAGGCAGCACCACAAGCTGTCTTCTCCCTGCCCGCTGCCAGAGCTACAATATTGGGCTCCCCCTGCTCCTTTGGGAAGGGAAATGTTTTCCCTTTCCCCTCCCTTCCCTGCTCGCCAGTGTGAGTCTCGTTTCCCCTGTGCGCTGCCGCCAAGCGCCTCTGGAACCACTGGAAAATGCATAAAAAACCTGGGCAAGGCTGCGGTGAGGGTTACTTGCAGTCACAGCTGGATCCAGCTGCTGATTTAAAGCAACAGCACGGCCACACCGGGCTCCTCAGGAGACCCAGGCATCCCAGGGGCGCAAATCCTCCAGGGAGAGGGGGCAGCATCCATTCCAAGCAGCAGCCCCTAAGCTGGAGGGTGGCTTTTTTGCAGGGGAAACTGAGGAAGGGGCAGCCCAAGGAGGCAAACCCTTGACTGGATCCAGCCCCAGGGTTTTGGTCACCCAGGTGTGTTGAGTGCATCCCCCTGCCCTGCTCCTGCAGCTCCCGGCACAAGGGCCAGGGCAGCACTTCCCTGCCAACCCCAGCTCACATCCCACCTGCGGACATGGCTGTGACAGCATCAGCTCCACCAGCACCATGCCACCACCCTGCCCCCTGCCTTTCCCTGAGCCTGTGTCACTCGGATCTCACTTCATCCTCCTATACCCCAGCACTGCAGCTGTGGGGTCCATGTCCCCTTCCCTGAGCATTGTGCTCTCATGTGGTGGCCCAGAGGCAGGTTGGGGCTGCAGAGGGCAACAATGGCTTGGAGACACCCTAGCAGGAGCGTCTGGCCCTGCCATTGCCCTGCAAAGCAAAGAAATCATGTAAATCCCAGGGGGATGATCCAAAGCAGGGCAGCAGACGTTGCTTTCAGCTATGGCTCAAGGTGTTTCAGCAGCCTCCATTGTCGCTGTGTAAACTGACAAGGCCAACGGAGCAGGTGGGAGAGCCCAGTTTTGGAAGGGCAGAAAACCTCCTCCTGCCTCCAGCCAGGAGCCAGCACAGTCCCCATCTGGCAGAGTCACTGGGATGGAAATGGCTGCAGTGCCCTGGGTTATTGGGTAAAATAACCCACCCTGTGCTCAGGATCTAGTTTATGGCCTTGTAAAGGATGGGGACGTCCAGGGAGCTTTCTGTGGGGTGGCTGTCTTTCGTGGCCTCCCACGTCAGATCTGGCCAGTAAATGTCATCTGCCCGAGCTCCCAAGCTGGTGGTGTTCGCTCAGCAATAAACTGGGATAATAATTAATCCTAATTTGCCCAGGGGAACAAGGGCTGGGACACGGGCAGTGCTGGTCCCTGGTTGTGTTTCCTAGCATTCCACGTGGCAAGAATGGGTGAGTCTCCCAGGTTTATTCTCTACCTGCTGGCACAGCCCAAGCAGCATCAGAAAAGGTGCTTAGAAAACAACTGTGCAGGGATAAAGCTACTTTCCATGTCCTATCACATCCAGGATGTTTGCCTGCAAGTGACGTGCCTTGAGTCTGGCTCAGCTAAACAAACAGCAGCCTTGTCCTCTCTCCCCACCACAGGGTACGTCACAGGTGAGCGGTTTAACGAATTAAAGCCTAAATGTGTGACCACCCCTTGCTGTCAGTCTTGGGTCAGGCCGAGACCTTGGTCCTGCTCCAGGCACTCAAAGGTCTGGGAGGAGAGGGCTCATTTGGGTGTTCCCACAGGTCACAGGGCAACAGGACCTTGGCTTGTGTGGGAAACCCAGCCTGGGGACTGTGGCACTGGCACGAGGGGCCAGGATGTATGAAAGTTGCCAGAAGAAGCGATGAGCCTTTTTCTGTGTACATGTAATTTGCTGGAATGGAAAGAAATCAGAAGACAACACAAAAACTCCCCCATAGCAAAGAAACCAGGACAGCTTTTCCCAGTGAAGCAAAACCCAAACCATCAGTGGGAAAATACTGGCTGGGTCAACCTGCCACTAGCCAGTCCTCTGGGATTACATAAACTTCATGAAAAAAAGCTCACTTCTTTCTTTGTACTTAATTTTTTTTTTTTTTTTTTAAATATATATATATAACATTTTAGTCTAGGTCTGCTTTGAAATGGAAAGAGGCTTCTTGCAACAAAAAAAGCATTGCGGTTTGCTTTGAGAACATCTAAATGAGATGCTTTGGCATCACCCCAGTCCTCACCCTTTCCCTTTGCCCAAATGATGCCCCGTAGCCCTGTTAGGTGCCAGCTCCAAAGCCTCGCATCCCCACGGGTTGCTTGCCCCTATCTCTGGTGGTGGCACTGGGAGTGATGCTCAGGTGGGAGGCAAGTGTGTGGCACTGGTACAGACTGTCTCCAAATGGGTCCTGAGGCTGGTGGCCAGAGAGGTGGCTGGTGCCAGCAGAAGCTGATGTCATCATCATTTGATGATGGAATCTGTGCATCACTTTCCCTTCTGCATCCCCATACAATGCAATGATGTTGTGCCTGAGTGTTATTTCTTGCAGGTCCTCTGCCAGCTTTTACAGAATCATGGTGTCATCGGCATTGCTCAAGGCAAAAGAGCTCAGCTTTTCCATGCCCAACCAGCACCTGCCACCCAAACGCCTTTCTCCAGACACCTGCAGCTCTGCCAACTGTGCCAGAAAGGCACCTGGTGCCTCCAAATTTCAGTCTAATGGCTTAGACCTAACAAGTAAGGGTGCTGGGTGCTGCAGCAAAGGAGGGGCAGGGCGATGGGTTCAGGGATGGGCAGAAACAGCAGGGGTCTGTTGGTGGCTGGGTTTGCTCCTGGTGAAGTGCTGCTGCCTCTGGTTCTGATTTTGAGCAAACAACAAAATTCAGGTTTCTCTTTTTCAGGTTTCACTCTCAGCAGAGGGGTTGTGGCTGCTCAGATAAAACCTGTTCTGGCCAAGTGCTGGAAAGAGGCAAGGGGGAGGTCTGTGGAGGACTTCTTTTCGTTTTTAAAAAAGAAAACACTTTCAGTCTGTTTTTAACCTTCCTGCTGCCTTTCTGCTTTCCCAGGCTGAATCTGGAGAGCATGAAAACACAGGTTTGTCCAAAACTTTTCTATCTAATGATGAAACAAATGTAAAAAACGCTGCTTCATCTTAAGAGTCAGCCTTGAAACAGGAGCTGGTGGTGCCAGAGGTGCCTAAGACAATGCTTATCTCTGTCATGAGTAGCTCCAGACCTGACACTATTTGAGTCTTTAATGACTATCAGAAGTGAGGTTTTGCACAGGCAGCATGCCCCAGCTCTGCAGTGCTCTGACTCAGTGGGACGTGCATCTTTCCACACAGAGGGAGGTGGGAGCAGGGTCTGCCTGCACAGAGAGAATTATTTGAGCCAAAACCCTGTGCAGCAGCACGGGAGCATCCGGGAAGTCCTCGCGCTTGGCCACTTTCCTACAGGGAAGCAGCCGTCAGAGAGGCAGGAGCTTGGGAGCATGGCTGTCAGAACTCCCTGCCACAGGCTGCCACGAGCCCCACACCAGGCATGGAAGTGGCTCTGCTGCAGGGAGAGCAGGGCTCGTCGGGCACACTGTACCATGGCTGGCGCTGGCCTTGCCGGCTGGATGTGCTAATGGTAGGGGATCAGAGAGCCCTAGGAGCCTGTCATACACCAACAGCATCTGGGTGTCACCTGCAGCTGCAGCATGTGCTCCAGTCTGTGCTCCCCATGGTGGGGATGCTGCTGCCATCCCTGTCCCCATCGTGGTCCCAGGGCATGTTGCAAGGAGGAGATGGTGGCTGTGCTTTTGGTGCTTCGCTTCACATCCCCTTGTGACTGCGAAGGGGAGATTCTCCAATGCAGTCCCCCTCCACGAGGAGGCCCTCTTTGCAGAGTGGGGTGAGTTCCCAGCCATGGGCCAGTGTGCACCTACAACCCCTGTGTTACAGGGGTGAGACTTGTCCCTCTCACATCCCACTCTTGTCAAGCAATTACCAGTGTCAGGGCTTTTCAGCGTAGCCCTGACAGCCTTTCTCCATGCCTCTCACAGCCACAATTTTCTTGTGGCCATGAGTTCAGTAGATGCAAACTTTCCCGTGGGCAACAGGAACAGACTATAAAGTAATCAGGGAAGGTGTGTAGGGACCTTTGGTGGCGATAAGGTTGTGGGGTGCTGCAGAGCTGGTGCAGCCTGTTTGGGCAGTGTTTTCTGGAGAGCCTTCACAGCCCCCAGGACACAGAGCTGCAGGGCATCTGGGAAAGCGATAAGCTGAGATAAGGATTGAGAAGCAGGTCTGGAGAAAGCTATGCAGCTTTCCTCCACAAACTAAGCTGCACTTGGGGTTTTCTTGGAGCAGGACCAAATGCTGCTTGAGTAGCGAAGGTTGTGTGGGTCCCAGTGTGTGTTCAGCCTCGGAACAGAAGAGCCTTTCCCATGACAAGCACAGTGTGTCCCAGGGGTTGTAAGAGCAGTGAAAGAGCCTAACTCGTGTGAAATGCAGAGGGGTTGCAGGGAAAGGGACTGGGATATCTCTGCTGGCCAGGAAAAGAAATATCCAAAGGATTTCCTGGAGTCTTCCCAGCCTGGCTTCATGGTTGACATGGGTGGCTTGTGGGGATGGAAAGATGGCAAAAAGGGAATGATGGAGACTTATTTTCTGGAGACAGAAATGATGGAGACTTATTTTCATGACTGAAAAAGACCCTCAACTGAAATGCTACACTTAACAGGAAAGGAAGGTCTGAACTCAGCTTCTCAATGGGCAGTCAGACGTCTCATGTTGATATGGCTGCAGCAGCTGGTGAAACACTGCTTCAAACCAGGGCTGAAAGATGAGTACGAAGGACACATCACCTATCTGTGGTGCTGGTGGAATCTGACCCATGAGACAGGTCCTGGCATGCCAAGCAGGCATCTTCCTGCTGTAGCAACGCTTCATCTTGACTCTCTGCCCTCCCAGGTGAGGTGTGGACCCAGCAGATGTGTGGGTCCTGGAAGGAGCATGGGTGCCCGGTGAGGAGGGAGTCCTGGGCAGAGTGTTGTTCTCTGACAAGGTGTGGATCTTGAGTGAGGTGTGGGACATGGGAGAAATGGGGTTGCAGGAGAGATGGGTGTCCAAGGAGAGGTGGGGACCCTGGTAAGAAGTGGGTCCCAGGAGATGTGGGGCTCCATTGTTCTAGGGATCCCCAACCATGCTTTGCACAGAGGCAAAGCTGGGATCTCAGATCTCAGTGCCCCCATGAGAAACTGTGGTTGGGCCTCAGCTCCCTTTTTGGGATTCATCCCAAAGTAGCCTGCCTGTGTTGGGAGAAGCAGGGGGGAACAGGAAAGACACACATTCCTTTTCCAGAGATCAAGTCCCAGCTGCCAAAAGCACCTCTCCTGGTGACCACTGAGATCCCCTTCCCATAGCTGAGATCTTTTGCAATTTACGGCTGTGGGGCAGGGCTAAGCACCCCAGAGAGAGCTCTGTGACCGGGCTGCAGAAGACCCTGCAGGGTGCTGGTGTTGGACATTCCTCACCTTGAGCTCCCAGCTCCTGATGGGTGTCCCACCAGCAGCGGGGAGGGTCTCCAGGGAGAATCGTGGGGTGTCGCCCGTAAACCCCTTCCCGTGGCAGCTCTGACTGCTGATGAGGCTGGGGGTGACGGAGGGGCAGGGCAAGAGTTAACCTACCTGCTCTGCCATCCCTCTTGGCTCCACCTCGGAGAGGGAGGGGAGGGAAAAGCGAAAAAGTAGGGGAGGGGGGAAGAGAAAAAAAGAGGAGGAGGAAGAGGAAGAGGACAGAGAGAAGCGCCCGGACCGCGGGCAGCCCCGGCCAGCAGCGGAGCGGCCGCCCCGTCCCACTCCCAGCATGTTCCAGTGGTGAGTGACTACGGGGAGCCCGAGACCCGCTCCGGCACCGTCTGGAACCCTGTGGTCCCTGCTGCCCTCCGCCGCCCCGGCGCTGCGTCCTTCCCGAAGCCTGGGGACTGCGAGGTCCCGTTCCCACCGGGTCCCTTCCCAGCGGTGTCCCAGGGGCGGCTGGCGGGGCAGGGGCAGCTTTGGTGAGGAGGATGCTCACAGGAATGGGCAAAGGACGCGTCTCCCTTTGTCCCCTGTCCGTCTGTCCCCGTCTCAGGAGGGACGCCCCCCCATCCTGCTCGGCTCTTCAGAGAGCTCCGAGGCGGGGGTCCCGTCCCCCCGTGTTCCCCTCCTGACCGGGGTACCCCGGGAAAGGCTTTCTGGGGTGTCCGGTCCTGGCGCAAACCTCGTCCCATCCCGGCGCACGGGAGCTCCGGCGGGAGCCAGGACGGGAGCATCGGGCAGGCGCTGGCGGTCAGTTCCCCGCTTCCCCGGGGATGCCTTTCCCAGCCTTTCCCTGCAAAGCGCTGGCTTGCGTGGCGTGGTCGCGGAGAGCGGGGCCGTGGGGACAGCCAGACCTGCCCGTGGGTCCCTGTCCCAGGGCCGCGCCAGACTGGGGACAGATTCCCACGGCGGGAGGAATCATCCAGCGGTTTGGCTCTTGCGTCTTCCCCAGCCCGCTCTTTTTACCGTTACTGGTTTTACTTTAAACCAGACATCTTTTATAATCCCTGCATACCCCGGGATTGGGGAGAACCGTCGTGAGCTGGGGCCCCACTTGGCGCTTGCACCCAGCTGCTTTCGGAGACATTTGGGTGCTTTCTGCCGAGCATCTGCTTCTAGACAAGATCTCCTCTCCCCAGCCCTTGGCACCACCAACAGAAAGGGCTCTATGCTGGCAGTGCCTCCGCCGGCTCAGTGACTGGGTCTAATTGAGGGGCCAGAAAAATCCAAATAAATAGATAGCCCTGGCTGATCAAAGAGGTTTTCATGCGGATCAAAAGCCGCTGTGTGCCTCTCTGGGGACAGGGGATGGAGAGCCCCAGTCTCCTGAGGCCTCACTGCTCTACAGCATCACCACCTGAAAGGGAAACTGCTCACCTCTAATTTGGGGATTTATATTTAACTGCCGGGGCACAGCCAGCGGTGGCCTGGCTGTCTCACAGGGAGGCTTTTGAGTTTTTCCTGGTGGAGAAAAGGAAGAGGAGGAGCAGGTTGGGACCCTTTCAAAGATCTCTTGATGGCACTGACACCGGCGATTGGAGCAGCCAGTCCCCGCTGGCATTGATGGGAACCCAGCCGGAATGGGCGCGGGTTGCTGCGACCTTGGGCTCCGCAGCACCCGGTGCCCTGGGATCTTGAGGACACTGCCAGGGTTGTGCCCAGAGGAGGGTGCTGGGGCTCAGCAGGGTGATTTCTCTGATGGCAGCAAACCTTAAGCACCTCTCTCACCCTCACCTCCTGCAAAGCAGTGGTTCCTGGGGTCTCCAGGGAGCAGCACATGGTTCTTTCCTCCTAAAGTACTTCCCAGCTGAGGACACCACAAAACAGAAATACTCGAGGTCAGAAAAGATGCACACATCTTTTGCCTCTCAAATCCTTGGTTTGACGTGGGACTCACCTGCAGTTGTGGCTCAGGGTGCCCCCAGTCCCCATCACTTTCCTGCCAGGGCAGGTACGGGGTTTCTATGGGGCAGAAGGCAGCTGCTGGGCTCCTGGTTCCTCTTGGACCCGGTGGTGCCTCCATGGTTTCCAGCATCAGACCTATGGGGAAAATCCCAAACAGGTTTTTATAACAGGGCAAAAATTGCATGTTGAACCAGTGAGAACTGGGAAATGGTGTCTGCTGGAGAGAACTAAGTTTCTGTGCTGTTGTGCAACACCTCATTGATATACCCAGGTGTGCCCAGGCTACCCCAGCCCTCCACCTCTTACAGAAAGACAGAGCTCTCCCCTCAGCCCCAGGGCAGTGTTTTCTGCCTCGCTGAAATAAAAAGCAGTGGCCCAAGGAGGGTGATGGGGTGAGTGGCTCCGTGCAGCTCCTGGCTCTGTCAGGCAGCGCCTGCCAAGGGTGGGACCCATCCGTGTGAGTGAGCAACAGCCCTACCTATGTAAATTTTTTGAAATTATATCAGTAATTCCCTGCCCATGGCTTGTGGGGAAACACTGGCTGTCCTTCCGGCTGGGTACCGCATCACGGGTTGTCCTTGGGGCAGGGGCTTGTGTAAGGATAGGATGGGATGGGAGCAAGGCTGGGGTGTCAGGATGGGATCGGTGTCGCTGGGGCGACCAGGGTTATTTCTGCTATTATTCTGAAGTTTGAAACATTGCTTGGCTATGCAGGGTTACAGTTCTACTGAGACAGAAGGGTTTCTAAGAATAAGCTCAGAGCTGTTTGGCCAGGGCTGGAGAGGGTTAAGGAAATGGTGAGATCTAATCAGAACTGCTCCCTCATCAGTCTCAGATGAGTGGCCACATATAAAACCGGATGGGGAATATCTATCAATTTACTTGTAATTACTTATTTCCATGCTTGCTCTCTCAGTCCACACTAGTGATCACAGCTTTCACACATAAATGAGGCTGAAGACAGAAACAGGAGCCCTCAAAAGCTCCTGGTTCCCCCGGCTCCCACTTGGGGCTCCTGCATTTCAGGGTGGCCAGAGTCCCAAGGAGCAGTGCTGTCACCTGCCCTGGGGAGCCCTGGGACTACATATGGGGTGTCCCATGAAGCAGGTGCTTTGGGGCAGCCTGTGTCCCAAAACCCCAGCAGCTTCCCAGTGTCCCAGCAGATCACAATCCAGTCCCCAGAGCCAAGAACATTTCAATGCTTGTTTTGGTTTTTTTTTTCCGGCTACCTGGAAATTACATTGGTTAAATGTTTCAGATTTCAGCCCCAAGCTTCATCCCTGGACTATCCCAAAATGAAGGTGCCATCTGCCTAGTAGAGACGATCTTGGATTTTTCTGGCTCCTAACAGGGCACCAGGACTGAGACATGCTTCTGTCACCAAGAGGACAGGCACAGGGGAGGCAGGTGGCTGGTGCCACATGTGTCTCCTTTGACTTCCCAGCTGATGTCCCTTTCACCCACAAAAGGCACTCTAGGGACTGCCAAGCACCTCATGTGTCTTGTCCATGTAGGAGCAGCCAGAGACGGGGCTGCCCTTGGGAAGCCATCGGGACCCCAGTAGGCATGTGGAGCTCAGCTGCGGCAGGAAGAAATTGGTGCAGATATGGCAGCTGTGGAGGGGAGCAGGGGACTTCTCCACAGCGCAGAGCGAGAAACCCACCTTTAACTGTGTGAAAAGCAGGTTGCGAGGGGGATATCTGGTGCATCAGTAATACCTGAGTGCAGCATTCCAACTGTCAAAGACCACAGGATGATCCTGCTCAAGCCCCCAGTGAGCTTCAGGGGGGTTCAGCTTCCCCTGAGCCAGCAGGTTCCCTGGGTGATGGACGGGTCTGCAGCAGTTGAGAGCAGCAGCAAGGTCCTGCAAGTCTGTTTGATTTACCATCCCTAGTCCCCCACATATCCTGCACATGCAGATACCTGGTTTGCTGCAGGCTGAGAAATCTGTCCCCAAACTGCAGTGTGTCTGCTGCTACTTATTATCACTGCAAAGTGAAGTAACAGGTCCCGAAGAATGGCCAGAACACCCAACAGTACCCCCAGAAGTGCTGGATCCCGAGGTGGTTGCAGGGTCAGGGATATCTTTTCCACACTGAACTTTTAAATTTGTCTCAAATGGCATTTTTTTAGCTCCTGATCTACCATTTTGAAATGCAATTGCAATGCGTGTTTCATGTCGACTCCTGTAGTCTTCCCGGCTCCAGTTCCCCAGTGTTGTGTAACCTGTGATGCCAGTCTAGGGCCACAGGCAGTATGCCTGTGTTTTGGAGCTATGATAAATCCCTTCTTCTCTTGCACTAAACTGCAGTTTTCAGATGGCTGAAACAAGGGTTTCCCTTAGGCCTTTCCTTCAAAACGGCTGCTTTGCTGAAGCTCTCAGCCTGTCTTCTCTTTCTCTCTCTCAACCCATTTAGTTATTTCCCATGAATCCTTTCCAGTTCTTTGTGCAGTTGTAGAGTTACCAGATGACTCTGCAGCCACCTGCCATGTGCCTGGTGCCTGTCTCTGCAGTCCTCCAGAGCCACCCCACAAGCGGGATGCAGGTGGGAAAAGTGCACATGGAAGTGTGCTGCAGCTCTTCCCACAAGACTGCTGCCTGTCAAAGGGTGATGGGACACAGATTATGAGCATCCCATGACCTCTCCAGGAAGTGCTTTTGCAGACAGGCCTCTTGCAGCCTGCAGTTTCCTCTCCTTAATCCCCCTGTCTTGTCCCTTTAGGAAGAAGACCATCTACAAAACCATTTGCCTCTCCTTCTTGCTGGTGATCACAGTGACAGTGCTGCAGCGGGGAATGGCACCCAGCCATTTCACGCAGGGCCAGCAGCAGAAAGACCTGCCCCTGCTGGAGCCCCTTAAAACACAGAAGAGAGACAACGCCTTCTCCATCACCAGCACTTTCTGGAACAGCAAGGAGAAAGCTCCTGGGAAGGAGGAGAGCATAACTGCAGAGCAAGCAAAATCCTGGGACGTCACCACTACCAACTGCTCAGCCAATCAGAACTTAAGCAAGGTGGACTGGTTCAAAGGGCTGGAGCCCAACTTCCAGCAGTTCCTGCTCTATCGGCATTGCCGCTACTTTCCCATGCTGATCAACCACCCTGAAAAATGCAGCGGGGGTGTCTACCTGCTCATTGTGGTCAAGTCTATTATCACGCAGCACGACCGCCGCGAGGCCATCCGCAGAACCTGGGGACAGGAGAAGGACGTGGATGGCAAGAGAATCAGGACACTGTTCTTGCTGGGCACGGCCTCCAAGGAGGAGGAAAGAGCCAACTACCAGAAACTGCTGGATTATGAGAACCTCATCTATGGGGACATTTTGCAGTGGGATTTCCTGGACACCTTTTTCAACCTCACCCTCAAAGAGGTCCATTTCCTGAAGTGGCTGAACATCTACTGTGACAACGTCCGCTTCATCTTCAAAGGTGACGATGATGTGTTTGTGAATCCCAGCAACATCCTGGAGTTCTTGGAGGACAAGAAAGAGGGAGAGGACCTCTTCGTGGGGGATGTCCTCTACAAGGCCAAGCCGATTCGGAAGAAGGAGAACAAGTATTACATCCCCAGCGCCCTCTACAACAAAAGCAACTACCCACCCTATGTAGGAGGTGGGGGCTTCATCATGGATGGACCCCTGGCCAAGAGGCTACACAAAACCTCAGAGACGCTGGAGCTGTACCCCATTGACGATGTCTTCCTAGGGATGTGCTTGCAGGTCCTTAATGTAGCACCTGTTGGGCATGAGGGCTTCAAAACTTTTGGCATTGTGAAGAACAAGAACAGCAAGATGAACAAGGAGCCATGTTTTTTCCGGAGTGTGTTGGTGGTTCATAAACTGCTGCCTCCAGAGTTGCTCCAAATGTGGGACTTGGTCCACAGTAACTTGACATGCTCAAGAAAACTCAATGTCCTTTAGCTCAGTCTCTCTGGAGAGCTGGGACTGGAGGGGCTGGGACAACTGATCCCTGCTCTGGGATGGGGAGAGTGTCTGCTGGTGGCACACAAATCCTTCCGGGGCATCTCCCTCTGGGGCAAGGAGGGCAGAGACACTGTGCTCGCAGGCAGGGTTTGCGATAGTGTTTGCTCCTGTACTGTAACGTGGTTCACTTATCTCCAGCTGGGTTGGGGGTTCTGAAAAAGAAGAGATAAAAAAACCCAAACACAACAAATCTAGCACAAAGTTAAGAGAGAGAGAGGGAGAGAGCAGAGGGGTTTGTGCTCCGGTTTAGGTACCACCTCCACTGGAGCATGATGAACCATGGGGTGGGGGAGGCAGGGAGGGATGTGGCACAGGTATTTTTTGGAGATGTTCAGGGTCTGGCTATCCAGGGAAGCTGCTCCAAGGGAGCTGAGTGGTTTACAAGTGCGTGAGCCCCCTATGGCTGAAAAGTCAAGGGGATTTTATTTATTATCTCAAATTTCTCCTCCATGCAAGGTTTTAGTGACACTGACCCTGTGACCATTGGGTTCCCCCCTTGCTGAAGTCCTCTCTTGTATCCCCACCATGCAGCTGCAGAAAGGGGCTCTCCTCTGAGGCCGGACCTCACCAGCCCAGAGCCCCCATTAGGGTTTCAGCCAGGTGGTCAGGGGATTGGGGTCTTTGTCATCAGTAGAGGGTCCCACACAATGCTGGCTCCCAGCACCAGTCCAGGCTGTGCTCTGCTCCCTAGCCCCTCTGCTGGCCTCGCTGTTCATGCACTCTGGAGGAATGTACCCAGCCAAAATTCCTCAGGGATTTGTTCCTCCTGGCAGGAAAGGGAAGGGATGAGGCAGGCTGCCCTTGCCCCTGGCCAAGGAAGTGACAGAGAAACTTAGTCAGCCCCAGCTGCAGCAGTGCAGGGGCTTATCTCACCTGGTACCCCAGCTTGGGTGCAGGCATCCTGGGGACGTGCTGCAGGGAGACCCTCTCCTTACAGCAGTGCTGTCCTGGTGGGGTTGCCTCAGATAGATATGACAGCCCTCAAAGACCCCATGTGTGGCTACTAGGGCTCAGCCCTGGTTTTACAACAAGCTCTGTGCTCCAGGGCAGGTCGGAGAGCATCAGTCCTGCCCTGAAATGTGGAGTGGGGTCCAAGGGGATAAGGTGAAGGGGGGCTGGTGTTTTGCACCACAGCTGCTACTTTCAGAGGTGTTGCAGTGTTTGCTCTGAAGGATGAGGCCCAGGAGCATGATGGAGTGATATCACAGGACATGGCCCTTTTTTTTGGGCTGAAAGGGCCACTGGAGCTGTCAAGGGAGCTGCAAGCCAGCTGCTGTGGTGGAAACCTCCCCAACACGGAGGGACACTTGGCCACACGGGGGCCATGGATGCTCTCCAGCCACCGACTGCAGGTGTGAGCAAAGACACAGACATGTGCAAAGCCACACGTGTGCCTGGGTGCTGGTGTGCCAGCTCCAGGCACAGGCTCTGCACATGCGGATGTCCACATGCTTATGACTTGCACGCACAGATGT